>JAPMOB010217510.1:0-12689 GCA_029875015.1 Lepomis gibbosus | reverse complement strand
GAAAGGGAAGTTTGGGGTCCCCTGCTGGAGCTGCTGCCCCCGCGACCCGACCCCGGATAAGTGGATGAAGATGGATGGAAGTGCTGAAAAGTTTGGTGTGTGTGTCGGGGTCAACCTACAAGAATTGATGCTGTTTGGGGGGGGGTGTCTTCTGTTCACTCACTTTTCATTTAGTTCATTGATAAATTGAATCTGTTTTGTAGAAGCATTCGTACTTACCCACAGTTGTGTCTGGATCAACATCTGTCTGCTTTATTCCAAATGAGTTCACCGTACAACCCAGGAATCTCAATATTATCCAACCTTGAATCAGACAGAGACCATGTTGAAGACAGCGGAGAACTTGGCAGGACCGTATGTCTGGGGTCAGTACGACATCCTGGTCCTTCCTCCATCTTTCCCTTATGGAGGCATGGAGAACCCCTGCCTGACCTTCGCCACCCCCACCCTGCTGGTACACACACACACACACACACACACACACACACACAGGACAGTTTTGCTGTAAAGTAATTTGAAAAGAGTTTCAGATGTTCTAGATTAATTCCACATCAAGTGAAATCTTTTTTAATCTTGATTACTTCTTACAGCTCATAGAAATCAAAAATCCATATGTCAAAAAATTAGAATAAAGAATATATACAGCAGAAAAGTCGACCTGAGAAGTGCCTTAAACTCAGTCTGGTTCAGTTGTCCAGAAGTCAGTGACCCGGTCCACCAGGAGCCTCAGCAGGTCCCTGCTCAAAGGGTGTTCAGAGTCCTGGAACAGTAATCCTAATGAGGACTGGAAGGTTAAAGTGTGACAGGAAAAGGTGAAAAGCAGCCTGCAGAGGACTGTCAGGCAAAGCAGGTTCAAGAACTTTGTGAAGCTTTACAAGGAGTGGACTGAGGCGGGAGTCATTGAGATCCACCAGGCACAGATGGGTTCAGGAAATGAGCTACAAGGGTCACAGCCGTGGTATCAAGCCAGTCCTGAACCAGAGACAGAGCCAGAAGTCTTATGTGGGCTAGGGAGAAGCAGAAGTGGACTGGTACTCCGTGGTCGAAAGTCCTTTTTCCTGATGAAATCCAGGTACCAGAGTCTGGAGGACCAGTGGAGAGGACCAGAATCCAAGTAGTTTGATGTCCAGAGTGAAGCTTTGGGGGGGTCATGTCCTCTGCTGGTGTTGGTCCACTGTGTTTCATCAAGTCCAGAGTCAAAGCGGCATCTGTGAGGAGACTTGATCTGCTGACGAGCTTTATGGAGACGATGGTTTCCTGTCCTGTAGGCAGGACCTGGCACCTGCCTACAGGACCATGGTGTTCCTGTGATTGGTTGGTCAGCTCACTTGACCTGAACCCCATAGAGACTCTGAGAGACTCGAGACGGGCTGAAGGTGTCATTTAAGGACCCTCAGGCTTCGTAACAGCTCAGCAGGCCGATGGTCTCCGGGCTGCTCTGATGCATCAGAAGGTCCACAGTTCTGTATGAAACTTTTATTCTGAGATCTGAATTTTTGATTTCTGAGAGCTGTGATCATCAATAATCAAACCTTTTCACTTTATGTGGACTGAATCTAAGAAGATCAGAAAGTTGGACTTAAGTTACGGTAAAACTGATGCACCTGCGCACAGGAACGCCACTTGAGCATGAAAAAGCATTGAGACTGTTGATCAGCTGTTGACTGAGTCTCTCTCATTACAGGCGGGAGACAAATCTCTGTCAAACGTGAGTACAAACCTGTCACTGTTGACCTGTTCAGGTTTTAGTGTGTGTTTATAAATGTTCACCTGTTCCCCTGTTCTTCCTGTCAGGTGATTGCTCATGAGATCTCCCACAGCTGGACTGGTAATCTGGTGACCAATAAGACCTGGGAGCACTTCTGGTAAACCGCTGATTTATTAGGGGTCCAAGTCCGCTGGTACTAGGAACCGCGATGCCTTGCGTTCACGGGTTCCCAGCCCCATTCGGGCTTGGATCCCTATTGGAATCGTTGTAGTTTTTTAGGGCCCGAGCACGAACTGTGCGAGGTCCCTATTGAAACTGAAGGCTTTCTTTCTTTCCTTCTGCAAAGTAAGCTCAATTTTGGGGGCCTAAACATACTCAAACTCACCAAACGTGGTACAAATGTCAGAAGTGGTGGAAAAACTTCGTATTTTATGGGTTTCGCACATGGGCATGGCAAAATGGCTCGCTAGCGCCACCTACAAAATTGGAAAAAATTAGGCCCTCGGCCACGTTCAACCTACATGCACGAAATTTTACATGCATTTTGTAACTCCAGTACCACAGGTCCGATTGACACCAAATTCGTGTCAATTCTTCTCTGGCCTCTGATGACACCTGACAAATTTGGTGCAATTCGGCCAAAAGGTGGCGCTATAATAGAAGTTCAAATAATGTGGGAAAATCCCATTCATTTCAATGGGATTTGAACCAACAAACATTTTGCCTCATAACTACGCACCTCTACATCTCACATTCATAAACCTTATGTCATCGTGTTTGGGGGATAGTGCCGATTCATATGGTATAGGAGACACCTCTGTGTGTTTAACGATTTCCATTCGCAAAAACTGAAAAACCTATTTTAATTAACTCCTCCGAAGCTACAAGTCCGATCGACACCAAACTTGGCACAGACAATCTCTGGACGGAGCTGATACAGGCTTGTGCTCCCCAGATCAATATGCAAAAACTGTTCCTATTATAAGCTAACAAATATTTGCAGAAAACATCCAAAACTGGAAGTGATGTCATATCTTAGGTTTAGAATGGCCAATTGATACCAAACTTGGATACCTTATGCGCCACAAATTCCCAAAGGGCTGTGTGAAATTTGGTGTCAATTGGCCAAAAGGTGCTGCTATATATTGTATATCAAAAAACACTCCCATTCACATACATTAATTTTATATCTCCATAACCACAAGTTCGATTCACACCAAATTTGGGTCAATTCTTCCCCATGGGCTCCTGATGACACCTGACAAATTTGGTGCAATTCAGCATATATTTGGAGCTAAAATCAAAGCTGAAATCTTTCAATACATCCCATTCATTCCAATGGTATTTTCTAAGGCAGGATGTTTTGCCCCTGTTGGAATGGCTGATCAGACCAAACTCGGGGACCATATGCGGCACGACAGCGGGGTGCCCGAGATGACTCGTAGATTTCTTTAATAGTTTTAATAAGTTTCTTTCATTAATGGATCGATCACGTGATCAGAGCAAGAAGAGGAAGACAGCGTTTTGATGACTGCTTCCTGTTGTCTTCAGGTTGAACGAAGGTCACACAGTGTACCTGGAGAGGATGATTGGCAGGTCCATGGACAGTGAACAGTTCCGACAGTTCAAAGCCATGGGGGGCTGGAAGGATCTGCAGGACTCTGTGAGGACCTGATCCCTGTCTGGGGTCACGTGTGTGTTCTCTGATTGGATTTTAAAAGCTGTATTTAGTTACAGTTTGAACTGATTCATCTCAGTTTGTTTCTTACCTGTTGGTGTCATCACTCAGGTGAACACCTTTGGAGCCAACAACCCTCTCACTAACCTGGTCCCAAGCCTGCAGGACGTCGACCCCGACGATGCCTTCTCCTCTGTGCCCTACGAGAAGGGCTTTGCTTTGCTGTACCATCTGGAGGAGCTGATGGGAGGCCCAGGTAAACACCTGGGCACACCTGGACACATCACAGATGGTCTGACCATGAAAGTACTTATTCACCTGTCGTGTTTGTCTTCTACAGAGGTGTTCATGGGTTTTGTGAAGTCGTACATCCAGCTGTTTGCCTACAACAGCGTCACGACAGACGAGTGGAAGAACTACCTGTTCACCTACTTTAAAGACAAGGTGAGAAACACCTGGTTCATTCGCCATTGTGATGTGCTGATGTGCGCTGCTGCAGTTTAGTAGGTAACACTGAGCTATATCTTCCTCAGGTGGACATCCTGAACAAGGTGGACTGGAACGCCTGGATGTTCACTCCTGG
The DNA here is from genome assembly GCA_029875015.1 of Lepomis gibbosus. Lineage (NCBI taxonomy): Eukaryota > Metazoa > Chordata > Actinopteri > Centrarchiformes > Centrarchidae > Lepomis > Lepomis gibbosus. Next base: position 8,720 of record JAPMOB010217510.1, on the reverse strand, counting down.
GATGCCTCCCGTCAAACCTCAGTGAGTGGATCCTGTCAGGTTTCCGTCACACCTCCCTGTCTTTCTTTAAACCCGGTTGTTCTGATGTTTCATCCTTGTGTTTCAGGTACGACACCACGCTGGCTGATGCCTGTATCACTCTGAGCCAGAAGTGGATCAAGGTAAGACCTGGACCTCACTTGGGCTTGGTTTTATTATTTCTTATGTTCACAGTCAAACCTCCATCCTCTGCCCACCTTCAGGCCAAAGACCAGGACCTGAGCAGCTTTAAAGAGTCCGATGTGAAGACGTTGTCGTCCCACCAGCTCATCGAGTTCCTGTCCCTCCTGCTTCAGGAGGTAAACCACTTCAGTTCACCTCAGCTCACCTCAGTCCACTTCACTTCAGCAGCCTTTACTTCTTCTTTCTGTCCCTTCAGGATCCTCTCCCTCTGACTCACGTGAAGAAGATGCAGGAGGTTTATGACCTCAACACCTTTATGAACGCAGAGATCCGCTTCAGGTAAGACTCCTACATCATGTCCTGTTTTAAGCCCCTCCTCCTACCTGGAAGCCTCCTGATGATTGGTGGTTCTCCTTCCAGGTGGCTCAGGTTGTGTGTTCGGTCCAGGTGGGAGGAAGCAGTTCCCCTGGCGCTGAAGATGGCGACTGAGCAGGGCAGGATGAAGTTCACCAGGCCGCTCTTCAGGTACTCCATCAGCAGTTTGCATCATTTTACCTTTTATGTAATGTTTGAAAATGAGTTCCACCAAGTTCTGTTTGTTTCTGTCTTTGTCATCAGGGAGGTGTTCAACTTTGAAAAGTATCGTGATGAAGCTCTTCGAGTGTTTCTGGCTCACCGAGCGGCGATGCACCCGGTCACCTCCGGACTTGTTGCCAAAGACCTGAAGGTGGACGCCAGCAACACCACCAGTCAGTGACACCTGAACCCAGTCTACAACCAGTTAAATACACGACAACTGGATCAGTAATGACAAATAATCTTGAGTTATCAATGAGTTGATCCATGTTCTCTGTTTGAATGTTTGGTCTCAGGGCAGAAAAGGAGAATTGATTTCATAAAATAAAATGAGTGTGAATGAAACTCTGCTGTTGTTCATTTAATTAGTAAAATCTGTGTTTAACACGTGAAACATCAGACTGTCCAACCTGAAAATAACTATGACTCCCATTAAAGAAGTAAACAAAGACATGTATAAAACTACACAGTGGAGAAAAAAGAGATTAAATACATATACATGACAATCAAGCTTGTGGTCCTGATTATACAAAGAGTCAGCCCTGTTGCTCCACCACGTTTCAAAGTTATATTTCAGTTTATTAGTTCTACTGCCTGGGAGTACTGGTCAAGAAAAAGGTTTGAATGCATTAAAGCTTCTGTGTCGGCAGGAATAATTCATTGATATTGTTATATTTTGACTTTATTAGCCTACAGCTGGTTAAATTCAAGCTCTGCAGCAGAACCAGCCCTAACCCTCTGGATGGATGCATTTCTGTTTGATCTTAAAAGACTTAAATCAGTTAATAAAACAATTCTGTTTGTGGTTATAAACATTCCCCACAACAAATGTGGAAGAATCCTCGATCAGGAGGCCTAAGTGCATATTTCTGCTCTGTGACAGGTTAGTAGGTTATTTTTGTTTCCATTCCAGAGTACATGGAGATGCAATAAAGGAAAAGATTTTCATCCTCACCTACTATTAAATCTATATTTCAAAGGCAATATCGCCTTTATGACAAAGATCCTGCAGACTGTAATGCAATGTTTCCTCCTCCACCCAACTTCACTTCTAACTGTGCATTTGATGAAAAGACACTAAAATACAACCATTACACACATATTCAGAAAGATGTACCCAGGCAGTCTCCATGTTTACTGGAAAGATTTATTTCCATTAAACACTGATGGATATTTCTTTGACCGAAGAACTCCAAGCTAAACCAGCAGGTTACGTGAGAATAAAAGCTCCCACAGTGATGTGTAGCAGCCAGTCTAAAGCTAAAGAGCTAAAGCTAAACCTATAACATTATATTTGGTATCAGTACTGCAAGTCAGCCACAAGATGAGAGCTCGTCTTCCCCGGTACCGGGGGCATCAGGGTTCGTCCTCCTTCAGTTTTCTTTCTTTAAGATGTCAGTTCTGACCTGACCCAAGTCTGCAGGTGAGCTGTTGACAAAAACACATTTGCACAAGTTAATAATCAAATCCCAGCTGAACACAGTGAAGAGGAGGATGAAAACTCTGTAAACTGAACCTGAAACACGGATCCTGGAGGACAATCAGCAGTTTAAATGTTATGAGGTTTTAGGCTCATCTGCAGCAAATTTAAATTCAGTGCTGACTCTCAATCAAAGACAAGTGACACATTTAAACAGAATAGCACCTAAAAATTCATCATATTTTGGTCAGAATGTAAAACAAAAGTCAAAATATGTGAAGTGCTGAAGTTCTGATTCAGGGTGAAACCTGTTTTTGTCTGAATGTCAGATATTTATTATTTTATGTATTTATTGTTCTGAGACTCACAAGAGTGATGAACATTACAGATGTTTTATTAGTACTAATAAATAGCTAAGTTAAATTAAGTCGACTGTCACATGGAAATTGACAGTCTGTGTTTGATTTGTTTCTGTCTTCAGTGATGGATCAATAATTACTTCAGTCTCTGCTGAGTTTCACCATCATCTGTTCCCAGTAAGCAACAGGAAGAATTACAACAGAGACACACAGTAAAGAGGAAGGAGGTTTATATGTACAGACAGTCTGTAAAAATATTTCAACAGTTGAAACTAGAAACTAATATTTAATCTTCACGTCTCCATAAATATTTATACAAGTTAAAAATCCAGTCAGCAATGATGAAATACTAATTATTTAATGGGAAAATTATTTCCATATGAATAATAATTATATTTAATTAATAAGTGAATATTCCTCTGAGAAACTGTGTAAACACAGAGACCATTTTCATGGATGGGACACTTAATAACAGGGGGTGTGGGGGTCCTCCCCCAGAAGGTTTTGAGCATTAAAGACTTCATTTCCTGCATTCTGGTAAAAACATTCTGCTCCAATTTCTGCCTTTTCTGCACCAATTTATGGTGGAAATGTTTTTATTTATATAAAGTGCCAGGTAACAATTCTAAATCTCAGTAAAAATATAACAATATACATGCAGTGAGGTTATCTGGGATTCTTTCTTGCTGTTTCTCCTGTAGATCAACTTGTTTAATCATCATCCTGCTGAGTCAACACACGTTATTTAGTTTCCCCTCCTCTTTCGAGTCCACTTTAAATGTGATTGTGGCACCTCAAAGAGAAATTAATTCATTTTACTTCAGTTAATAACTCTTGGGCTTTAATAGGCTAGCTCCTCTGTTTTAACATGTTTTCTGCTCATGTATTTAAACAAGTTAACTGCGGGATAGAACGGTAAAATATGGAAGAATCCCTGTAAAACGGGCGGGTTGAGAGGTAGCCTATGCAACATCTGTGATCAGACAGAGATCTCAACACAAAGCCATACAGCAGCTCGGATAAAGTGCAGCTCACAGTTTCAAACAGAGCAAGATGGCGCCTCAGTTTTTAACGTTACACATTTTTTATATTGAAACTCTACATGTCACATTACCACTTGGACACAAACTAAATGTGATTCACAGCGCGATCTGGATACACTTTATTAATCTCACAGCACTTGGTGTTGCTGGATGCTATAATGCCTTCAGGGGAAGTCCGACCGCAGAATATCCCCCCCGAGCTGTCTTAAAGTTTCAGTGTTGCAGACCACAGTTTGTTGCAAGTAGATGAAGGTTTAAATGCTGTTGTGAATATTTGGTGTAAACTCGCGTTTAAACTTTAAACTCAACAGACTTTCCCCAAAAGCAGCTCAGCGCCCCCCTTTTCTAAAATATTGCTGTCGTCCCCTGAACGCCCCCTGGGGGGCTGTACCGCCCCATTGGAAAAACACTAGTTTACATGCATCTGACAATGCACTAGAGTGTTGTAAAGAAACTCATTAGAGTGCGGTAAAGAAACGCAGTAGAATGCAATAAAGAAACTCATAGCTCATATATGCTAGTAGGACCAGTTTAAAGGACTGGTTGATAGCCTGGCTCTTCTGAAGCACATGTTGAAGTTGAATATTGTTGAAATATTGTCAGTTGTTGACTAAAAACATATATTTTGATACAGCTATACGTTATGGCCCTGAATGATAACACATGTTGGTCATTTTGATGTTCCAGACCTTTGCTTCGGGAAATTTTCTCTAACTGGACCTCTTTCTATTCTAATTGAATACCCCTGCTCTAATCCAAATTCAATATATGTGTTTTACCGGTTGCTCTGTATATATATTCATAATCTATTCTATCTAAAAATATACATACATACATGATGATTGTTTATTTGCTTCCCATTCTTTCCGCACTGCTCTCATTAAATGTATGATTTTCGATGTGTATTTTCCGTATTCCTTTTTGGTCAAACCACATACCTGATAAAAATGATCTACTGCTTTGTAACTTCACGCTTACTATGTCATATTTACAGTTCTGAATTAAAAAAAACATTATTAATATTACTATTATATAACACTACATATTCTATATCCCAGTTGTGTTTTTTTTACTTTAAATGATGCGTCAAAGTGTCTCTACAGTTCCACAAATCACACTGATTATGGTGTGGAACGACAATGTTGTTCCACACCATAATCAGTTTGTCGAAAAAGGTAACTGTAGGTCAACCTGTATACTATTTTAATTTTGATTACGAAGGACATAACTTTTAGTGTGACAAGATAATTCAAGGAGCAGTTAAGAGCAGGGCTTAACTGTTCTTAAAAATCTTTATTGAACAAGAAATGTTCACCCTGGGATACAAACTTTTTAAATCCTGAAATCATTTGCGGAGTTTTTTTCTTCTTTTTTCTCATGCATACAACTTTATTTCTATTAGATGCTAATTTGTGCTCAGTTTTATTAGTCATCACCTGTGAGATAATTACAACAACATTCTGTATTATCTGGGAAATCCCCTTAAGTATTGCAAACTTAAGAAAGTGTGCAGAAAGGACATAAAGTCCACCAAAGAGCTTATGTGCATTTGTGGAGCCCCCGAGAGCCCTCGACGTGTCAGTAACATGTGACGAACTCTGTGAGTCTTTTGGTCAAACTTTTTTCTGATATTCATTTCATTTAAAAACTGGTTATATGTAAACAGTTGATTTAAAGTGTGCACACATAAATTTGCAATAGCAAACTGTGGTAATAAGGCTCCTGCACGTGAGCATTATGATTTACAAAACAACCTGTACATGACATTATAAATCTGAATTTGTGTATTTCTATACAGTAGGCTACACAGAGTTTCAATCTTAAGCATGTACGGATTTGTTATACATTTAGCTACTGGAGTGAGGCCATGTGCCAGTAAGCTGAATTAAATGGTAGGCTGCACATTGCACATATGTCATCCGCAGAAGGGTCATCAAGTGATCTGTATGATCAGTCATTTCCTCTGGCAGATCAGGCTTGAATGGTGCAGATTCAAACATGATAACCAATCAAAAGAATCAGAATAGCATCAAAAGTTACTAAACAGCCGTGGCCTGAAAATAAAAAAGAGAGCGAAAGAAGAATTATCTTTCACGTAACGCACTTGAACGCATCGTGATCTGAAAAGACAGCCACATCACAGCACGATGTATTTCAGACTTTGGTAAGAGTCTATATTTAGTCTCACATGTTGGAGTTTAATATCCACAGCTGTGTGGAGCTAAGTAATCTAAGATAGCCACTGCCAGGCGTCAAAATATAATTTTCTGGTTTAAATGCAAAACAGGAAATAGGCTGAAGTTATAAGAAGAGAAGTTCGTAACTGCCAGCAGACATTATGAGGTGTTTAAGTTTCACGAAAGGATCACTGTGGTCAATGTACTTAAATACGCGACATCTGCAAGTATCTGGCTCATCTGGCTACAGGCCTACCTGTCTCAGGTAAGTTGCAGTCACTGACAAAAAAAACAGGGCAGCTAAAAGAATCTGCTTAAATAACAGTAGCAATCGCATAGCGCGCTTTAAAAGGAGTCCATAGATCTACATTTAAAAAATGACTTTAAAAAGCAGTCGGAGACTAAATTTAAAGAAAAAAAAAGCAGAAATAATATGTGAATACACAGATGATGCTTACACAATATAACCAACTTTTATCTATGAAACCCATATCCTTATTCACATGTAGGCCTACAACATGTAGCCCACTTCTTTAACTTCATACAATTTTTGAATTTAATTGTATTGTCTGACACAGTTCTATAACTTGCATGCAATATCCAATCAGGCTGATTACACACCAGAAGAAACGTATGGTTTTGGATGCACAAATACACTTGAACTTATAAAACACTTTCGTAATTTTGAGGAGTTTTTGCAACTTCCTTCTTCAGAGCAGTCCCACACACAGAGACAGCCTTCTTAATCAGCTTGTTCAGTTTCATAGTGTCACAGGCTCTTATGCTGTAGCCCCAGCAGATAGCTACAAAGAAAACTGTAGGCTACTTGTAACAAAAGATTGGTAAAAAAGACTCTAAGCTTCCTTAAAGCGGAGTCTACGATGTCCCTTCTTGTAGACAGCCTCAGTGTTGCACATCCAGTCCAGTCTGCTGTCAGCACTCCGGTATCTGTTGCCCTCTAACACCTCCACCTCTTCTTCCTGGATGTAAATGGTGTTCAGAATTGTCCTGGTCCTCCAGTCCACAACCATCTCCTTAGTCTTGTCCACGTTTAAGATGAGATGGCTATTCCCACACCCCAATAGAAAGCAATCGTACATATTGCTCCCTGTACATAGTCTCCTCTCCACCACTTACACACCCAGCAATCATCTGAGAACTGTACTGTATTGTAAGTCTGAGGAGTGTGGTGTAAAGAGGAAAAGTACATTCCCCTGCTGCTAACCACCTACTCAGACACACATCACCTCAGTCACACAAACTGTGGTTGGTCTGTCAGGTAGCCAATACCGCAACAGGTTGTGGAAGTATCTACCTGCGTCTTTTGAAGCTTCTCCTATAGTAGCAGGCTGGATTGTGTTAAATGCACTGGAGAAATACAAGGACCTGATCCTTTCAGTGTTACTAGCCTTGTCCAAGTGAAAGTGGGTTCGCTGGAGCAGGTAGATGGGGGCATCTTTGACACGCACCTCAGGGTGGACAAACTGCAGTGGGTCTAGTGAGGTGGTCACCTGAGGTCTGACTTATTGTTCATAATAATTAAATATTTATAACACATTATCGTTTCATTAATATTGATGTCTTAACATCTACCATAACCTATTTTACATTATAGTTGGTCAACTTGAAGCTAATCCTAACTAAGAATGCTGATCAGCTGTTTTGTATGTAAATTTACAAAGCAGCTGGTAAAATAAATTACATTGTGCATTTACAGTGTTTTGATGTTAGTTACATTTTGTATTAATAATGTAAATCTGCAAGGAAACTAAAGATATCTTCATGTAGTGGAGTAAAAGGTAGCCTGCAATATTTCCTTCTAAAATGTCATGGAGTAGAAGAAAAGGAATCAGCCAAACAATGGACAGGTGCCTCAAAGCTATACTTATGTACTTAATTACACTATATGTTTTGGTCCACCTTGGTTTTCAGCCACACTAACAGAAATGTCTGTGAGTCGGTCTGCCACTTTGGTCCAGACTGAAATATCTCTAAAATATATTAGATGGATTGTCGTGAAATGCCGGCTGACTCTGGTCCACTGACTTTAGCACGTCTGTGGCTTTTAGTTAATTGTCCTGACAACTTTTGGATGGATTGTCATGAAATATGGTTCAGACATTCCATTTCCTCTCAAGATGAATTTAAAATCACCCAACTTTTCATCTAGTGCTGTCATTAGGTAAAGATTCCAACACTTTGGTTTATGATCAAGTACCTATAAAATCTATTACGTTCTCATCAGCCTCTGCTAGCGTGTAAGCATGCTAACATTTGCTAATGTTTGCTAGATGAACATCGTAGACATTGTTACGACCCCTCCCCTTCTGCCTGCTGTAGCTTCATTGGTCGCTTCCTGCAGGAGCTGGCAGTTTGGGAGGGCTCGTTCAGTAATGGTAACAGTCGTCGCTCCTTCCATTAAAAGTAATAATAAAACATTCTTTTTTGGCACTTTAACCTGCTTGGTCTCTGTCACATTCAATGAGCCGGTGTTACGACCCTAGGGGTCATGTGTTTGAGTTGGGTGTGTCCTCCTTTTCTCTCTCCCTTGTAGTGGCTTTTTCCCTCCAATACCTTGGCTGCATGAGTAAGTGGCAGCAGGTGTGCCTGATCTCCATTCAGTGCTGGAGGATAAGAAGGCTGTTTTTTTTCACAGCATTCTCTTGTGTTTCTCCCTTGCTACCTGTGAGCAGCCTACCGACAGCCCAGTGGACAGAGCCAGCCAGTTTAACCAGTGGGTTAAACACCAGAGAGTTTGTGAGTCCAGAACTGTGTCTGGTTACCTCCTCAGTGGGTGAGGACTTTTAGTGAGTTTGTTTAGTTTTATTTAGCATTAGACATTGTTCCCTCAGTTACTCACCGTGTTGATTATTGTATTGCCTTGTGGGCTCGCGCTCCCTTATTTTTTGAGAGAGTAGTTTTGCGTTGCTTCTCCTTTATCATTATTGAATAAATATACTTTTAGTTAACAAACAATTCCTGA
>JAPMOB010217504.1:0-11361 GCA_029875015.1 Lepomis gibbosus | reverse complement strand
GTGTGTTAAAAAAATAAAAATATATTAAAAATTATATATATTTTAAAAATGATATAAATAAAAAAACAGTAAGTGTGTGTGTTTAAAAAAAATAAAAATATTAAAAATAAAATAAATAAATAAAACAGAAAGCGTGTGTGTGTGTGCATGTTCTAAAAAAAATAAAAATATATATTAAAAAGGATTCTTCTATCTGCCCCTTTTAAAATAATCCACCTGTGCACGTGCTGTTCGGGCTCGTGTCCCACCCACCTTGGATTCCCTGTTGCTCAGCAGAGCATTAATAACCCCCCCTCCTCCTCCCCCTCCTGGGCCGGACAGCGCCCCCTGCAGGCAGGATCACTCCGCCGGGGACTATTTATACAGCTCGTGACGTCACGCGGCCAGTTTCCCAGGATCGCTGCGGGAGTCGGAGGCTGCAGGGCGGGGAGAGTGTGGCCCAGGCTGCCGGAGCGGACACCTATCATCCAGAGAGAGACACCCGGCTGTTGTTTTGGGACGCGCGCTTCTTTTCTGGGATTTCTTTTTATTTTTTATTTTTCTTTCCTTAAAACAAACTGCGGAGTCCCGGGAGTTCACGCACAAACGGAGGTAGGCAACACCGGCAGCCGTCTGCGGGCACCGGGGGAGAATGTACCGCAGCGAGGCGGTGATGTTAGCTAGCAGACGGGCTACAGCACGCAGGGAGGCTGTCAACACACGGTGCAACTTTCCCAGATGGAAACAACGGTGGCAAATCCTTAGACAAACAGCAGTTCACTCCGAGCTACATTTATAACCTCCCAGTTTCTTTATTCCCGCACTCAGACGCGGGAAATGTGATGTTTTAACAACATCAATCACGCTCAGATGTGTCTAGCTTTGTTGAGAGTTGTCGGCCCCAGACTTCCTTTAAACATCCGGGACATTAAAGTTTTTTTGATGATCAATAGATGCGTGTTTGTAAGATTAAATCGTCCAATACATATTTTGAAGAATTAGGGGACTCTCTAAAATTCGGCATATAAAGAATAATTTTATTTCATAAGGGCTCCAACTTTTCCAATACACTCATCCGCGGTGCCATTGCCACCAAAGGGTGTATTCTGGTTAAAGAACATAATGGAAATAACAGGCAAACAATACTTAAAAGTTGGATTATCGGCACAGATGTGCTGCTTTGTTGATTATATACAAGCCGAATTATAGAGAATTATTTCCCGGGTCAGGAAAAAGTGATGATTCATTGTTCACGGCGTACGTGTGCGCATGATAATCATCGCGATCCCAAATTAAAGCGTTTTTTGAATGGGGTTCGGCGTGGCGTGAGATAACGTCTCGACAGCTAGAGCGGCGGCGCACATATCCGAACGAGCTGTTAGCAAAAGCTTCATTACATTAGAGGGAGTTCAAAAGGGACGCAGCTGCGAGGAGAATTCACTGGTGCGTACATGACATGAGAGGCTGTGTTGTTGGGCTGCAGCAGCACCAATATGTCAGATCTCACAACATAAGCACGGCTGCGGCCTGCATACACTCACACACCCACACCGCTGCTGCTGAGCCTGGGAAGAAGAATCAATGGACATGCTTTGCATAAGAAAAAAAGGCTGAGGGAGGTGGTGGGTTTGGCCATTGTGATATTACTGCCTGAGCTATGATAAAAGATAATGTGGCATCCTCACAAGTCAGGGGGACGAGCTCACAGTGGTTATATCTGTGTTGCATGATTACATAAGACCCCTCAGTGCTTGTTGTGTTTGTCCTGAGCTTGTTCTTTTATGCAGAAGCTGCTTTGAAATCACTGTTATGGTTTGTTGCAGTCCTTCAAATCTGTCAGAATTACTCAAAAAGCACATTAAATGGTCTTTTATGTGACATCCTACATCGTCACAGTGATATTTATTCATGGACGTACATTCAATTTGCATTATTTACTATCCCTATTGAGCTATGAACATTATACAGCTTCTTGTTTGTTTGGGTGTTGGCCTCTGCAACATTCAAACTCTGAAAGGACTTTGAATGTTGCTCACCATATCCTTCTTTTATGGCCCATACTGACACATATATGTATGTAAAATCCCATTATATCAGGACACAATCGCACTCCTTGTGACCACGCTGTCCTTCCTGAGTTCAGGGAGGTTCAGTAACTTCAGGGATCAAAGTCCTCTTCAGGAAATGATCCTGAATGACTGCGTGATTATTGGATAAGCTGGATGGGACTCAGCTTTTTCTTGTGGTGCTGTTTTCTTTGCTGCCACTGAAAGATGCGTATTACAGCCTTGAGGACTTGACTTGAGTGTAAAAGTAATTGGTATTAAGTTTTTTGTTTTTTTTGGCTGCATAAGAGACTGTGCTTGGCATCCTGGGTAATGGCTCAGGATAAGCTGTTTATATGCATCTTTATCCACTTTAAGAGGCCCCTTGCATACATGAGAAAGCTGTAAATTTACCAAAATTAGACAACTAGTAGGCGCTTGAATGCCTCCGTTAATTATATTCTGATTAAAGTGGTTCTCTCTGTAAACAGCTGTATTGTGTCCTCACATAGCAACACTGAGGAGGAAGGAAGCAGCTGGAGGTGGAAGAGGATGAGAGTGACATTCTTGGGAAATCCTAGTCAAGGAATTCCTGGAATATCCTGGAAATGTATTCTGGATGTTCTATATAAGATAAGCACAGGGATATGACAGAATATACAGCGGCGGTATCAAAGTTAATGCAATAATAACACCACAAAGCTCCACCTGAACATAACCTGAACAGGCTTTTATTTTGTTAACGGGACATCGCTGCTGTGTTAACTGCGAGCTAGCTCAGTCGCTAACCGGACAAAAGGTTAACAGTGTGCTCGAGCCTTGAGGCTGAAACTCATAACAGAACACATTTAAATACAACATTGTATAAGTAAATAAAACACTGCAGATTGCCAGACCTTGACAAAGGTTATCAGCTGTGTGTGTTAAAGGGGATTTCTTCTAATACTGACTTTGTCATAGTCATCTGTTTGTGGTTGACACGCCCGGGGTAATGTACTTAAAGGGTAACTGGTACTTTTCAACCTGGACCTGGGTCAGTGTGACTAATCGGGACTAAATGTTTTTGAAACTGGTCCAGTACTGAGGCGAGGGTTGGGGTAAAACTTTCTTGCCACTGACGGGATCAGACTGTTGTTATAAGTGTCTGACAACATCGTGGAAACGAGCAGAGACGAGTTAAGATCCTTTTTGTTTTGCCAGAAACAACCCCTGCATCGCTCTCGTCAAAGCCACCAGACTCCATTGACAATAACAGTAATTTTACCTCTGCGGTGTCCGGCTGCCTGGGTCGGTTAGTTTGTGTTATTTTGTGACTTTGGTGTTTTTAACTCTTTGCAGTTTGTTCAAAAGCCGTATTTGCACCATCCTGTCTCATAACGGTCTGCTAACCCTTCCTGTTTTGTGGGGAACAAAGCTAATCGAGCATTTTTGGACTCTCAGGTCCCACAAAGTTCAACACTGTCAAGATGACACGCTCGTGGTCACTGGTGCAGATTTAAAACAATTTTTCAGATTCACTTTGATTCACATCTAATTGAATTTACTAATTAGTGCTAAATTTAGCCGTTTTAAATGATGGTGTTAGCAGGGCCCATATTTATCAAGCTTCTCAAAGTGCCATTTTAGTCTGAAGTGCTGAGAATTCATGAAATTTACTCCGACTTTTAACCTTAAGAATAAAAGCAAGTCATCTCACCACTGACTTTACCCAGTAATGCGTTTTCAGCTAAACTGAAGGTTGTGATGACGCTTTGTTTCTTTGCGACAGGACAAACGCAGCAATGCCGATGATTTTGGCCCGTCACAACCATCAAAAAGTCATGGAAACAGTTATAGCACTTATAGCTCCGCACGTTGTCACGCGTTTCATCGACTTTTCCGACAACACCGCCCGTAATCCTGCAGAAGCAAACACAGTTCATGCAAAGAGCCGGTTGGGCGCGTTTTGATGGCGCTCATACAAAGATAAACTTTTTTATCTTTCATTTATTAATGTGTAGGCCTTAGTTTTGTGTTCAAGACCGCCCAAACCGAGACCAGGTCAAGACCAACACCAGAGTTTATCGAGACAGAGACAAGACCAAGACTTTTAGGGGCTGAGACCAAGACAGAGAGAGGGCGAGACTGAGTCCAGTCCAAGGCCGAGAGAGGGTGAGACTGAGTCCAGTCCAAGGCCGAGAGAGGGTGAGACTGAGTCCAGTCCAAGGCCGAGAGAGGGCGAGACTGAGTCGAGACCAAGGCCGAGAGAGGGCGAGACTGAGTCCAGTCCAAGGCCGAGAGAGGGCGAGACTGAGTCGAGACCAAGGCCGAGAGAGGGCGAGACAGAGTCCAGTCCAAGGCCGAGAGAGGGCGAGACAGAGTCGAGACCAAGACCGAGAGAGGGCGAGACAGAGTCGAGTCCAAGGCCGAGAGAGGGCGAGACAGAGTCGAGACCAAGACCGAGAGAGGGCGAGACTGAGTCGAGAGGCCTCTGTCTCCAGAAACCATTTATGTAAGCTAGGGATGTCACCGATTCTTCAATACCAAGTCGAGACCAAACTTCTGAAAACATGTCAGTACTCTTTTTGCACGGTGGAAGATTGCGAAGAGTCGTAAGGTTAATTTTGCGGGTGTTATCTTAAACTCCGTATCGAAGCCTCCATTTCTCCGGGATGTGTTGCAGAGCCGATGGAGGCGCACGTTTCACCGTTTGGATCGACTCAAAATCGCCAAAGATGACGATGCAGTTTGTGACTGTAGGGGGAGTTATGGACCGTCTGAAAAGTGCAATACTATCCATTAAAATCATCGATAACTCGATCTCAAACCACAGCCAATGTAGAGAGAGACCGCCCTTAAACATTTAACACCTGTGGGATTGTAAAGAAAATGGTAAATAATTTATTTAATAATTAAATATGCTCAGTGTGAGCTTGCTCATTTATGAATATATTAAAATCAAACCACCTCTCATCTGTCCTGACCGTCCTCTCGCAGCTCTTAGTTGTTCTTTGTAAAGTTTGTCTGTTGAGGTAGATGTGTTTTTATTATTTTCTTTATAGTTTTTTATACCGTGGAACCGTAACTGGAATCGACTGCTACATTTCTGGTATCGTGACGTCCCTAATGTGAGCTGGCCGACTGCTAACCGCCCTGCAGCATCTACTTTCTCCTGGCTGGCGACGACGGAGCAGGAGGCTCCGTACGTATCTCGTTTCTGATGGTGGTGGTTCAGGACCGCCCCCCCCTCCCGCCCCCGTCATCAGCCTTTGTAATTAGGGGAATGCGAGCTGAATTAGTCACGCCACACTGAGCAGACCGCAGTCTCCTGTTGACGGTGATGAGGAGTGTCGACTTACAACACCGTCTGCGAGCCCGGCGGCCTCGCTCCGGGGGTTTTCTGATCTCCGGGGGAAGCTGAAACATCGTGGACACACATACACACAGTGCCGGATTACAAGTGAACCAGGGCTTGTAAACAGAAGTCACGTGGACTCGCATGTCGATCTGCTATTGAGAGTTTTTAAAGGTTGTGGCGGCCAGATGGAATGAAAACACTTATTAACTTCACCCGATGATACTTCACAATCATTTTATGTGCACTAAGAAGTCGGGAAATACGCTCCACAGCCTTGACTCGCCCCTCAGTCTTCTTGGTAACACACAGTTTTTTAACTGGCTATCAGATGTCAACATCTGTGTCTTTATACCCACAAACTTTTGCATTTTAGGAGCTGTTTCCTGCAGCTGGGTCGGGTTACCTTCTCTCTCCAAATGACAACCCAAACTATATTCCTCCTTGGAAAACAGGAGTCCAAAGAATGATTATATCTGTAATTAATTAACTGTTTATCTTATTAATCAAGGAAAACACTGGTTAAAGCTTCAGACACGTCAGGTTTTCAGAACGCCGGTCTCCAAACCACGTTTTGCCAAAAAAACACACCTGAAGTGTGAAAGCAGGCGAACCTGCACACAAAACAGCTGTTTGTTATTATAAAGACAAAGAATCTGGGGGAAGGACGGATCAGCACAGGTAGCAGGGATCGTCCGAGCTACAGAGCGAGCTGGAGGGGAGTAAAAAGGTGTTTTGTGGCGAAAAAGTAGCTGCCTGCTCTCATTGGCTGGATGTGGATGTCCAGATCTTTGGCGTGCTAGACATCTGGCAGACGGCGGCGATGTGTCGGGGAGCCTTTTTGATGCGTCGTGTGGTTCACACATAACGACCGCCGATCGACCGCCGATCGACCGCCGACACACTAGAGGAGAACTGGGCCGACTTCGGGTCCGATCCGGTCCAGAGCAGACGCTGGTTGGAACTGATTAAGGGCCAAAATGATGCTGTAGTGCGACGGGTTTACAGACGGTCTCCGATCAGAAGCACCCAATGAGAGCGAGCTGACCGGGGAAGACGAGTTTATTATTGTTAACAAACACTAACGGAATAATGAAAACAAGGGGCGAAAAAAATGTTTTGTTAAATGAATTAAAAATAAAAATGAGGCTTTACTAAAAAACAATAACTGAAACTTTATTATCTGTTTGCAAATCTAACTAAAATAAGTAAATCTGTGTTTGTCATTTTATTTCTTAAGGCCCACGTCAGCCCAGTATTTTGGGTGGATGTGATTGCTCAGCTGTGCCAGATTGCTAAAACAGCATTTTTTAAAAATAAAAAAACTAAAAAATCAAACCTAAACTGAAATTCAAAACAAAAAGTCGTAAAAAAAAGAAGAAAAAACTAATGACAAATGCAAAACTGTTATAACGTAGCTGTTTGTTTGCACTATAAATATTCTCCAGTGTTGATCTGTGAGTGTCTTAAATAACGTTGGTTCCTGCTCTAACAGGCCACAAAGCAGCACAATTATTTTAAACATTCAGACAGTCAGCTCACTGTGACTTCCACAGAAACCTGCTGTGAGAATTTAAAATAAAACATATATTAACAAAGGAGAACCGAGTCTAAACATCCTCAGAAGCTATTTTTAACCTTCATGTTTGGAGACGGGATGTTTTATTTTTAGTCGCCGCTGTCATCTCTCCCGCCCTTAATCACTACTTCTTCTCTTTCGACAGCAGACCCGTGTTTTCTTGCTCGCTTTCTCCTTCAGCTCGCCTGTGACTGAATCACCGTCGCGTCACCGTGCAAATGAACCTGACCCGTCATTACGGCGGCCGCTGGCTGTTACATCAGAGAGGGCAGTCCCCCCCCCCCCCCAGTCCAGGATCACGTGCCGGTGACCTCGTCTGAAACCCGAGGCCTCCTCGGATAGAGTCACACCGAGGCCTTTGAATTCTGGGTAATATTCTGGGATGCTTCGACATGAAGTGTGCTTTTTAAGTGAACAGCTGTTCTTGTGTTTTGCCTGTGAACATGTTTTAGATTAAAAAGGACGCGATGAGAGCGAGGTGGGGGGGGATTAATGCTGTTAACACGAGTGTTTGCTGAATGGAAAATATAGTATTCCTTCCTCTAAGCGGCGTTTCCTTTCCCTGCTTTGTCACATTGCTCATTAGTTTCTGTGGCGTTCCTCCAAGAGGACTTTGACCCGAGCTAATCCGGCTCTCCGTGACACTTCTCTTAAATATTCAAATGCCACAGGACCGCTTGTTTTTAGCTGTTGCCAGCGTTTTTACAGCTCTGAACCTTGTACTTCTGACTGCTGCTTTCTTGTAATATTGCTGATTTGCAGAGTTTTGGGATCCGTCTTCAAACCGCTGTCTCTTTGCAGAAACCTGTCGGCGTCTCTCTGCACCAGTGGATGTGAAAAGTCGAATTTACTTTCCCTCTCAGAACATTTCTAATATTAGAAGCGTCACACCGCCGTCACGCCGGCCTTTTCATTCAGATATCTCACTTGTGTTTCCTATTTATTCCTCTCCTGTTCAGGAGAAACCAGTTCTCAGGTGGACTTTCTTTGCTGCATAAACACCAAGATGCTTTTGGGTAAATAAGTTGATTCAGCTCCTTTTTGATCCTCGTTGTCCTCTGTGTCTTTCCCGTTTTTCAGTGTCTCTG
Source organism: Lepomis gibbosus (assembly GCA_029875015.1). Taxonomy (NCBI): domain Eukaryota; kingdom Metazoa; phylum Chordata; class Actinopteri; order Centrarchiformes; family Centrarchidae; genus Lepomis; species Lepomis gibbosus. The sequence goes on along the minus strand of JAPMOB010217504.1, from coordinate 3,336 downwards.
GGGAGCCGGACGCTTCCTCTCTTTCTTTCTTTTTTTTAGGGCCGACTGCATAATGTCCCGGCCTGTCAGGCCTGTTTTAACAATCTGCTGCGAGGAAGTGAGCTCAAAGAGGGCAGATTACCAGGAAAACAAGAGAGTCGGAGAAGACTTTCAGTGTCGGGGCAGGAAACAAACTTTTTAACTTACAAACTCAGGAGCCACTTTGACTATTTTATCTGTAAAATCGATTCCTGGAAGAAACCTGCAGCGAGTACTCTGTCCACTCATCGGATAGGAAATCCTTTCGCTTGCAGCTGTGTTAACTTCCATCACCGTACATGAGGAGACAAACCTTATCAGCCACCAGAAACCGTGACTGCTGTCTTTAATTCTGAGCATGTCCTCATTTCTAAAAGATAAAACAGGATGTTTGTCAGTCCCTGAACGACCCAACACGACTGTTCCTACAAACCCTCTTCTGCTCAGGTGTAGTTCAGTTAGGGCAGCGCCAAATCCAGAGGGAGTCCAGTTCGTGGTCGGCTCTCCTCCAGCTCAGAGGGAGGTGGTGTTGCACCTGAAGCTGTGCGTTCTGCATCTTGGAGATGCATTTACTCCTTCTGAACATCTGTGCAGGATTCGTATCAAATGAGATTGTTTGACCGATCGGATGAATGTTTCTCTGATGCGTTCACACGTAGCCTGTTTGAGATTACCTGCCGGACTCCCTCAGGGACTGAGTGTAAATGGGGTTTTGCAGCAGCGTGTCGAGCTCATGCTACTTCCTCATTTTCATTATCGCAAGAGGCTGCATGTGTTTAACCTTTGTGGCCTCCATGTTTGCTTGTGTGACATGCGGGTATCTTTCAGGCCTGGAGTGTGAGATGGGCCAAATTTAATCAGTAACGTGAACAGTCAATCAAAAACATCAGGTCTGGGCGATAAATCTGGATTGAGAACTAAGGCCTGCGGGGTGAGCAAAGCTTTAGTGAGGCCAGTCTCAATTCAATTCAAATTAGCTTTATTGGCATGAATGTGTGTAACAATATCGCCAAAGCATCCAAACTACATCAGAACAATCAACCCCATACATTTCATTAAACAAGTAATTAAAGCGTATGTGTCTTGTGTTTAAAAAAATGTAAATATATTAAAAATTAAATAAATAAATAAAAACGGTAAACGTGTTTTAAAAAACAACAAAAATATATATATTATAAAATATATATTAAAAATTAAATAAATAATAAAAGTGTGTGTGTGTGTGTTTTTAAAAAAAAGTTAAAATTAAAATAAAATAAATAAAAACAGTAAGCGGGTACAAGCTTACAGTAAACTGGTCCTTCTCTGTCCTGTACACACACTGTACATCCTGATAATTATATTTCAGTTTCAGAGTCTGACAACTGGCTGTTAAAGGAATTAATATAAATAATAATAAATGCAAACTAGCTAATTAAGCTTATTAGGAGATGTTTCTTCTGGATTTTAAAATGCAAATTAAATGCTTAGTGATTATCCAGGGATTCTGTATAGGAAAATAATTATGCACCAAGCTGCATCAATCCACCTCTACGCTGCAGTGTAAATAAAGTAGGCTTCAAGAACCAGTTTCTATCCAGGTGCTGCAGGTGAGATTACTCACTCTGCTACCTACCAGTCACACCTGGGGAACGCCCAGCCGTCATCCACCGCTGCCCGCCGAGGGTTTTCACTGCAGCAGCGGATGACTCGCTCTCCTTAACGCTCTGCAGATGGTGAGGGTTTAAGACCTCTCTCTTTGTGTAATGTACAACTTTTTTTTTATTGGTGTTAGACTTCGCCTTTAGGAGGATGACTCTTGTCAATCTTTAATCTGTGTTACTGGGAGTTTGTTAAACATCAGCACATCTAGAAATTGCACGGCTTTGCTGAGATCATCAAAATGACGCTCCGGCCCGGTCACACCAGAGCCGAGTGTGTGTGTGGTCTCCGAGGTTATATTTAACAAGGATCCCCTCAGATTTGCTTATTTAGGACGTGTGAAGAAGATATTTTTTTTTACAGTTGAACAATAAAGTTCAATGTCGATGTGGACAGCAAGTCTGAGATGACAGCAAACCTTTAACTGGAAATTCAATCCTCATAATTAATAAGTGAATAATTGTCATTAGTCAGTCTTTAGGAACATTGTGTGTTTGGATGTGTGTGCGTGATGGGAGGGTCGGGTTAATTTCTGCTTCAGTGAAAGGAATCACCTGCTATTCTTCTGATCCTTTGACACGCCCTGCGGTGAGTCTGCGTTCAGGGCGAGGCAGCAGCTGAGAATGCTGGGAAACATTCATGACCACAGTACTGACACAAAAAGAAACCCTGATCCACAAGCTCGGATAAAAAGGAAAGTTCAAAACGTCACCGGTGTTTGTTCGATCACAGGCCAAAGGTCTGTTTGTTTATGGTAGAAATAAGACAATAGATCAGGTGTTTGGTATGTTGGCTGTAGGGACTGACTTCTAGTTGACTGTCTGCTTTACTAGATGGACATACTGAACATTATCAGACTGTTGCTTTGACTGAGATCTTCAGTTCAGAGCTCAGGTGAAACTTTGTTTAGTTATAAATGTTGAAAGCTGAATCTAAAATGGATTTGATAAGGATTTGTATTTCATATGCAGATTTTACAAATACCGTAGAACCCCAACTCAATTTTGTAGGCTGTTTAATTAGTGTTGTTGTCAAGACCACCCAAACCTGAGCCATGACCAAGACCAGAGTGCATCGAGACCAAGACCAATGGAGGTTGTGATCAAGTTGAGACCAAGACTTTGGAACATGATCATAGGAACTTCTCAAGTTGATCCGCATGCCCATATAATCACCAACATACAAACACTGAGAGTTGAAATCAACTTAATCATCTTTATTTAACGCTCCTTTTACCATCCAGCTAACACAATACAATTATTTGTGGAAGCATTAGGTTTTCTGTTTGACCCCTCTTCCATATTTAATCCTTCATATTATATTTAATGCTCTTATAGTAACGTGCCATGTGCCTATAGCCATACAGAGCAATCTGTTTAAAGAGGTGGTATTCTGCTGTTTGGCCTTTTTCCCCCCTCCTTTATTGAATTATATTCCTTTTTTGTGCTGTAGCAGGTTTGCAAAGTGAAAAAGCCCAAAGTTAGTTCCCATCTCCCACAGAAACTCTGCTCTGAGCTGAAAACAGCTCGTTTGTAGTCCGGCCGCTTCCCTTTCATCCCTGTGATGTCACAGGGATGAAAGCTAAACGCCCCTCATATAACTCTCGCCGAGCGGCTACTCCGACACGCCCTCAGAAACAGCGAGCTGCAGCACACAGCTCTCCTCTCCCTTCCAAAC
>JAPMOB010217497.1:0-10211 GCA_029875015.1 Lepomis gibbosus | reverse complement strand
CCCCCAACCTCTGGTTTTATTAGCTCCCATGGGAGAAGGGCTACTGAGGCGAGTGGAGACAGTGTTAACGTGCTCATTTAATATCGTCATTCTGAGCCTTGATCGCTGATGAACTGAAAAGAAGTTCACCTTTTTCTCCATCAGTGCTAATCCATCTAGTTTTCCCTCTTGAGTTTGGATCCGTCAAATACGACAAGGCAGAGTTTAAGGATTGTGACTTTGAATCCGCGGGACGCCTGGTAGTGTATGGATATTCCAGTCCTACCTGACGTCATTAATACCTGTCGGCGGGGGCTGCTGTTTCTGTGTGCTTACATCATGTTCTGTCGGCTCAGCAGAAAGTCCACAAAACACATTTACATGATGAATCACCGAGATCATGTGACTGGGAGGTAAGTGGGGCAGCGGTCCAGAGTTGTGTTGTGTCACTGGCTCTTGGACAGCCTGACCTTTGACCTCCACAACAGCGCTGAAAACCTCTACGTGTTCCTTGCTGAGAGATAGAATCTTTTTTTAAAAATGATAAAGATATTTATTTTGTTTTGATTCAAATAAACAATTCTCTGTCCCACTGTGTTCCACTGCATGGAACACAGTGGGACAGAGAATTTGAGGCTAGAAAAACAGCTCATAAAAGCTGAGAGGAAGAAAGAAATGACTTCTAAAATACTGATAAAAAAGCACATACGAAGTCGTAGGTGTGCGGTGAGTTAGCAACCTTCTGCAGTTGGCCAGCTAACTAGGAACATGCCAGCTAGTGAGTAATATACTAGCACTAACCGATCATAGGTTTACCTAAAAAATCTTTGCTAAATATCTAAATTGGCCGACATGTCCGGGATTCGGCTTTTGCTTTCTACAGTCGGCAGTCATTGCGTGTGTGGTGGATAGCTTTGACCCTTTCTCTTGAGGTCCAGCTTATTTGACGTCAGTGGCACATGGCGCCTGAACAGCATAAAAAATGCCCAAATCCACGGGTTTGAAAAGAGCGGCCTTCTCGCCGGTACGCAGCTCATCAATCTCACTTTTCGTGAACCAGCCGATTACAGCCTGGACGGGGCGGGACATTAAAAATGGTTAACGTAGGGCTACAACAACCGTTCAAAATGTTGAAGTTGATCTGCAGGAATGGTTCTGATTATTGACAAGTTATCACTTAGCATTGACAAATTAGAGACTGATCTGGCTCAAAAGGCCACAACAAAAAGGAGACACACCACGGTAAATATTTAACAAAATATATTTATTTAGCTCAAAATAATCCAAATTTAGAATTGTTTCAAAGTAAAGGTGAGAAAGTCTGGGCCATGAACATCTGTGGCTTCAGTTGTGTCAGGGCAGGATGATGGGTGCATGTAAGGGTGTTGTAATGTGCAAGAAACAATAACTAGCACTCAAACAGCAGGTCGAGAAACCAAAGCAAAAGTGGAGCCTGTGAAGGACAAACAGAGGGCAGCAAGGTAGCAGGTTTTTCTAGCACAGGATTTAATGAATGAGCTGAACTATCATAATAAAAGTAACTATTTCCCTAACATTAGCCCTAATCAAAGACAGAAAACGGTTTTATTTATGAATCAGTTAAATTGTTGAATCTCAACTAATAAGCTGTTAAAACGAATACCATAAAGCCAATTAAGGTGTTGAAGTTAAACTCTCTCAAACCTCTGTAAGCAAAGCCACGATTCGCAGTAATTCTAATATAGCGCGCTAACTGTGTTTATATTTGAACATACTTTTAGTATGACAGCATCAATCTCACAGCACAGCTGAGCTACAGTTCAAACGTTTGCATTACACATCACCTTAACCTTTGGATTTCAAGCATGTTTTGAAAGTTTGTATATTTTATTCATATTTTTTTATTTCTGAACTCTAAATTACTCTTATATCTCTCTAACATTTACTCATTTAGCTGACACATCCTAAGTGATTTACAATTACTATACACGTCTGACGTTTTGATTCTGTTTCTTCTGGAGAAACTTTGTGTTCAGTTAATTTAGTTCCAAAGTGTTTAACAGATTTTTCTGATTGTGAGCTGCTGAAAACAGGTGAATCTGAGGGCAAACCTAATATCAGTCAGTGTTGATACGTGAGATGTTGCAACATATCTTTTTTTTTTAGTGTTTAGTACTTAGCTGAGACCCTTTTTGTACAATAAAATGTTTAATTAAAAGTTTTTCTTCAATTTCGGCATAGCTAACCTCATTGTGGACATTCCCTTCTTTATTTTCAGTGTGTGGGTTTCACTGTTCATGTCTGTGCAGCCGTCACACGAGTCTGAAAAGCAGCTGGAGAGCAGACAATGCAACATTCCCGAGTCGTTTTGATCTGTGTTATGCCTTTTGTGCGCAGTCTGTTCCTCTTAAAAGCTAATTAAAACCCCCAAAGTAATATTGTCTCTTCGGCATTTTGCACAACATTTATTTTGACTTGAACTTGGGGGAACACTATGCCCTCAAGATAGAGTTTTTGTAACTAGTTCATGGGAAGTACACGTTTTGCTGTACATTTATTTCCGTACGATTGTTTCCGTTCTCGTGGTTCTCAAAGGTTTTGTTTTGTTTTTCGGAGGATGAGGACCTGGTCTCTCTGCACCCCCTGTCAGCAGGTGTTTTGGGGGCTGCCACGGCCCCGCTGCAGCTCTGTCTGTATTTTTAACATGTAGGCCGCTGCACCCATTCAGTCCGATGCCTATCGAGCCTGCCCCACTGTGATTTAGCACACCGGGCTTTGTGTGCGAGGGGAGGGTGGCTCAGCCTACTTTATCAACGTTAATTTTCAAAGCCTCGACCTGCTTGCTCAGCTGATTCAGGCGGTGGCGGCAGAGTCGTGTTCCTCCTCAGTTGGCCTCCTTTTTCCTGCCACTTCAGCAATCTGGCTGCCTGCAGACCGGAGCGCTCTCTGAAACATCTCTATGAAGCACTCACACAGATTTTCCACTTCCTGTGCATGTGATTGACAGGCGCCGCTGCCGGAAAGGGCTGACATGTCAGAGGCAGCGGACCACAGAATGTTTTTCTCTTTTTTTCCCCCCAGCCTGTGTCGGTAGTTTGGAGCGTCGCCATTTGTTCAGAAGTCGCCGTCGTCAGGCGGCAGAGCAGAACTGATGACTGCGGCCAGCCACAAACATCCAACGCTGTTTCTCCCTGGGAGGCGATTTGTTTGTCGTGCTGGAGGGTTATTGACAACGGCAGCTACAGGAGAGGAGCACAGAGCACACACATACAGAATGAACATAACACGGCTCATTTCATTTTACTGATGAAAAATCTTCCTCCCTGCGTGAAACAGTCCCGGAGTTTTACCTGAACTGCTACATTTAGTTTACAAAGCAAATCATCATCATCATCATCATCATTATCCTCAGAGTTTGAGGAAGGTGACTGAAAAAACTAACTGGACATAATCAACTTGATGTGTTCCTTTACAGCTCATATACATCTGCAGGACAAACATTACATAGTAAATCTTGCCAATACTGCCATGTGATAAACAAACCACCAAGTCAAGAAAGGGCCCTTTTCCACATCGTCCAAGTAATAAACGGTTATTGTTCCTTAAATTAAAAGGTGATGGCTTCAGAATTGACACAAAATACTGACTCAGCAAATTGCCTGCTTGATTTTTCTGAACAAGGTGAAATCTAAGAGTTTAAATTTAGATGTTAGCTACTGTTGACGATCTTGTTCATCGCCTTAAACAGCCAATGCACGAAGTGTCTCCTTTTTTCCATTGTCTCTGTGACTTTGCAGGATTTCAGTGAAGGTGAAATACTTTAAACATGTGCAGAATGTATCTTTGCGTCAATCACACTGTGTATTTCTGCCTCTTTATGACAGGAGTCGGTTTCAATGTGTCCGATATTTTGGTGTTCTGTTCAGATTAAATGTGCATTTTGGGAAACAGCTGTTCAGGTCTGTTTATGTTGGATATGACTGGCTTCAGGTCACTTTTGTTTTAGGTTTTTGCATGTTAGGTATTTTTAATATAGGTCTGATCAGGTCCAAACTTTGGACCGATGAAGACACAGTAATTGTTGTTAACATACTTAGATAATGAGATATGGATACTAAACCTCAAATATACTTTAGGCTTTTTCAGAAAGATAAAACACTCAGTGTGTAGCGCTCTATTCAAAAGCTAGCTCAACAGCAGCTACACAGGAAGTGATGGTTGGCTCTCTACGTTGGAAGCTGTAGAGATGCTCTTTAGTATTAATGCAAGTATGTTTGTTTATCCCATCAGGTTACGTGTTTGCTGTTGGGGTTTGGAGGTCAGTGATGCCCTGTTACTCTTCCCCACTGATCTGAGTGTTCTTTTAGCTTCTTGTTAGCTCCCTGTTGCCATCCTGCCTGTGAGCTTCAGGTCTCCAGACCAGGACTAACGGAGTCCATCACACTTCAGAAGAGCCATAATGATAATCATCCACAGCAGCAGCCACTTCAGTCTGCGCAATTGTCTTCTGCCTCGCCGCCACAGTCACCAGCTTAGTTATATTTCAATTTCCTTTCAAGCGATTCCCCCTTCACCTGTACACTTAGCTCCCCTGCATATAATAAGGAGAAATAAAGAGAGACCGGGAGGTGGAGAGAAGTACAGAAGGACGGAGGGAGAGAGTTCTTTTGAAACAGGAGCTTGTCAGGAGAGCCATCGCTAGTTTCATTGCCGTCTCCATAACAACGAGTCACTGGGGTCTGTTTTACACTTCAGGCGACATCAAACAACTTGACGGAGGAGGTGAGTGGTGGGCACTTCACTGTCTCCTGCTCGCTCTGATTTATCTGTTTGTTCAGCAGGAACCAGACGGAGGCCTCCCCCCATCAGAGGGTTTTTATCATAGCAAGGCTTGGCGGAAGCTCGCTGCTTTTAACAAGTGAATTTCTATTATTGTTGTGGAGGATTTTACTATCTGCTGCTTCCTTCTTGGGAAATATATGTTCAAATTAGGTTCCCTGCCAGGTCAGATTTGGTTTATAACACAGTTTTTTCCCCCAGCTAGTTTCTGAATCTAAGCAGGGGGATTTCCATGAAAACTAAATATTCAAAGACGAAATTTGGACGACCTCCAGACTTTTTCATCTGGTCCCTTTGTTTCCAGCAGCCAGGATACTGTAAGGTTTAACATGGCAAACATGACATGTGTTGAGCACAATGAACGTTTTTGCTATTAAATTCTACACGTTAAATTTCATCTTCTTTGAGACAAAACTCATGACCTTTCTTCTGGAGCCTCAAAAGAAAAACTAAATCATCAGCATATTGTTTGCACTCTCCTTTATTTTATCATTGTTTTGAATAATATTTTATTGGTTTAGAGGTATTTTACTTCTACCAATCTGTGAATCCACTCTGTCACACAACCCACAGGCAGCAATTTAAATCACACAAACCTTTGTTGCGTTAGAAATGTGTGAACTGTACGTATAACGATGGTTCAAGAGGCACTGTGAACTTCAGGGGGGTAAAGATAAAAAGATTCTTCTCGTATAGCCTAATTATCTCTCTTCCACACTGAACACATATTTTAACTTCAGTCACCCGGCTGGAGACAGGCGGGCTGTTCGCCGTCCCCTCAGCAGCTGTGGTGCTGAAAGGACAGCTCCCAGTTAGCACTGATTTGGCAATTTGCAGGTCAAAAGACGTGCGGTGCTGCTTAAAAGCTCACTAAATGAACATGAAAGTCACAAAAACAGGCAAGGTGCAATTACTGCTTCACAGATAGGCGGTTGCTGAGGACTAGACGGTTGATCAAACCTGCAAAGGTCTAAACCTAAGGCTGAACCTGTCAGTCTGAACCGGTGGTCAGATTGTTCTGAACAGTAACGTATTCACCTGCTGGTGTGCTTTTGAAGGGCTACTGTAAGTATGATAATAAGATCAATAAGACTTTCCTACATGCATCAGTTACTATGAATCTTGTATAAAAAACAAGTACAAAATTTCAAGTCAGTGAAATGACTGATTTCTACCTCAAAAAGTGAAAGATGTTTAGATGTCTGGGTTAAATACATCAAATGAATGTATATCAAATTTAACTCACCAAACAAGCAGCAAATCATTAATCGAAGCTTACAGGCGGCTGCGAGGGAAGCGCGTGGATGCAGGCCACCTCAGCGTTCACACGAATGCGGCTGACATGTTGCCTCTGCTGTGAAGTCAGTTTTTGTAGCAGTGAACATTTGTTTCAGCCTGTCTTAAATCCGTCTTTTGGTGTTTTTACTTTGAGGTTAGAAGTTTGAGAAACTTATAATAACTTTGAATAATGAATCTGCAGAAGCTTTTACAGAAGCAGATTGAGTAGAGATTTTTTCTTCTTCTTTCTCATAATGACAAGAATCTGAACCTTGACCCTGGACCCAGCTGTAGAAATGTTTCCTCCTGCACTGATGTTTTTATCTCCACACCATGATGATATCATCACCTCTGGATGTGAGCGAGTCAACTCAATCACTTTTAATTACTCCCACATCCAGACGGCGAGTGTCAACAAGCCCCGTCACCACTGCGGTCGCTGTTGCACAACTTGTCAATCAAATCCCAACAGTAAACCCAACGCCATTTCCTCCCCCCCTCAGAGAACATTCTCTCCACCAGCAGATAACACTGTGGCGGCTTTCCTGCTGCTAGAAAACACACGTTCCCCAAAGGATTGACAGTTGATCAGTACCTCTACACCCCGCGAACACACACACACATAGACCCTCTCAACACGTCCCTCGCCATCAACTCCAGAGACTCATCTTGTCATTTTGATCTTTTCGGGGATTGTGAAGGAGTGGAGAAGCCCAGGTGACTGCAGCTGTTTTTCCTCCCAGCCTGTCGTCTGCTAATTAGACTGAGGAGTTATTAATTAAATTAGGAGCTGATGTGCTGATTGGCTGTCCCAGGATTTAACTCTCAGCGGATATCACACTTCATCTGGCACATCAATGAACATGACAAAATGGAACTTCAATTGGATTGTGTGTTTGTGTGTGTGTGATGTTAGTAATTGGGAGTGTTGTATGTTGTCTTTGTTGCCAAGTCAAGTGACATCACCTGCAGCAACTTTCTTTAACAGCAGAACACAGAGAGAAGAAAATAGCCTCTGTGTGTTTTTGAAGAACATTGAAGTGCGTGTTGTTGAGTCTGACCTTTGAATGTGTGGCTGCAGGCGGGGAGGTGGAGGGGTACATGAGCTTTGTTTGATGGTTGGTTGGCGTGGGATGTGACTCTCACTCAGAGAACATAAAGAACTTTTAGCCAAGGTGGTGGCATGGCTTAGGGATGGTGATATTTTCAGTCCACCACTAAGATTCAAACTCAAATATCTCAACAATTATTTGATGGATTTCAAAGCAGTTTTGTGCAGATATTAATGTTTTTTACATGATGTATTATAATGATTTTGGTGAGCCCCTGACCTTCCATGTAGTGCTATCATCAGGTCAAAATATAAGTTTGTTCCCATTCCCATACCTTTACCTGAGGAACTCCCACTTTCAGCTGCAATTTTGTGTTTTGCAAAGCTTATGTGGGCTTTTAGATCGCTATCGTATGTACGTACCAGCAATGCAGCTCATGCATTCAGCTTCACACTGATCCCGACTGAGACAAAAAAAGAGTTTCTGTAATTCATATGTGTGTGCTGCGTTTGAGCTTTTTTTTTTTTTACACTGTTCAGGCACCATGTGCCACTGCTGACAAGCAAGCTGCTGCTCTGTCTCTGGGCTGTTGCTGTTGTGCTCAGGGTAATGATTCAGATGCAGGTTTAGCGGCGATTGCTTGAAGAGCACGGACATGACCGACCAATGGTGGTGTACAAAAAGGAGACGATAAAAGCAATGCAAAAACACTTACAATGCTTGGTGACTGTAGAAAAAAAAATTATAAAGCACCAAATAACAACAACAGTTATATCACTTTTCATAAAAAAGCAGGTCTAGACCGTTTTATTTACAGAAACCCAACAATTCCCACCAAGAGCAGCACTAGGCGACACAGGCAAGGAAAAACTTCCTTTTACAGCAGAAACCTCGAGCAGAACCATGGCTCAGGGTGGGCGGCCATCTGCCTCCACCGGTTGTTGGTGAGGGAGATCATCATTTAGGTCCCAAAAAGAAAACATGTCCAGGAAAAAGAGGACATACGGTCAACCCTAATTGTACTTTTTCTCTCATGCTAATGTTCAGATGTTAGCACGCTAAGTTAAAACAAGACTGTAAACATTAAACCTGCTAAACATCAGGATGTTAGCATTGTCACTGTAAGCATGTCAGTGTGTTGAAATGCCAAAAAAAATGGTTTCTGTGTGACGTAAATATAATCTGCTTACGCGAGGGTCCAGGCCAACCATCTGTTGTTGATGATGCAAATTGTAAAAATGAAATCTTTACATACCTGCCCTGTCGGATTCCATAAGCTACACGTCACACAGTTGACTTTGTGCTAAAGCTGTAGTAATTTGGTGCTCCTGAGTTGTTAAAGGAGAGTCAGAAGCTCTTAAAATTGTGTTAGAATGTGACAAAATATTAGCAAAGCAGAACAGGGACAGAAGAGTCTAATTTAACAAACACAAAAATCAGAACTTGCGAACAAAGAACACATCAAGCTCATTTCAGCATTTGTTTCCTGATGTTTCATCCAGCTGAAAGTCAAACAGCCGTCTATACAGACCCAAAAGAGCTGGAGGTAAACAGAGCAATAAAGAGAAAAAAGAAAAGCTGAAAATCCAGTGTGTACTGGTGACATTGGGCTAACAGGTAGTTTGAAAGACCCCTGACATCTGTGTGGGGGAGAAAATGCGGGCGGTGACTTTGACAAAGTCTCCGTATTCACAGAAAATTTAGCGGTGAGCGTTGACATTGGGTGCCCCGGCTCTTGAAAAGAGAAGTGGAGCGTGGAGAGGCTGAAGGTTCCTGTTTATTTACAGTCAGACAGACCGTGTGTTTGCCTACCGGCTGAGGGGGAGGGCTGGTGAGGGCGAAGCCTTTCCAATGTTCTTGACTCCACAAATTTCCCCTCATGACAGTCTCTTAGTCATAACAGCTCACAGCGTGGAGAGTCTCTCCTCCGCCGTGTCGGCGATGACAAACCATCTAAACTCTGACCCTGATGGCTCTCTCGCTGTTCCCTCATCATGTTGTCATCACTGAGCGCTGCCGTCGCTGTCTCCACCCACTAACAGCAAAAGGTAGACTGAGGCTTGTTTCTGTCTGAGTGTGGGCTGGTAAATATGTTTTGCCGCTGCTTTCTGAGCTCTATAGTGTACACAGGGCTGCTGCATATTTTTATTTTTAATTCATTCTGTTTAAAACAATTTATTCTCATTTTTGTAGCTTTTAGACATCTTTGCTGGTGGTAACATTTTTCTCATTATTGATTCGCACACAATCACTATTCTGATATTTTAGCAAAATATGTCACAATCACAAATCTGTGTTAGTGAGCACTTCTCCTGTGCCGAGATAATCCAGCCACCACACAGGTGTGGCATTTCAAGATGCTGATCAGACAGCATGGGGATTGCACATGTGTGCCTTAGGCTGGCCACAATAAAAGGCCTTAGGCTGGCCACAATAAAAGGCCATTCCAAAATGTGCAGTTTCAGTGTTTTGGCGTGGTCCCTCGGGGGCTCTGGAAACCAGTCCATATCTGGTGTGACCACCATTTGCCTCACGCAGTGCAACACATCTCCTTCGCATAGAATTGATCAGGTAGTTGATTTCGGCCTGTGGAGTGTTGGTCCGCTCCTCTTCAACGGCTGTGCGAAGTTGCAGTCAGGTCGAGACCCTGATGAGGACGACGAGCATGCAGATGAGCTTCCCTGACAGTTTGTGCAGAAATTCTTTGGTTATGCAAACCGATTGTTGCAGCAGCTGTCCGGGTAGCTGCTCTCAGACGATCTTGGAGGTCCTGGGCTGGTGTGGTTACACATGGTCTGCGGTTGTGAGGTCTGTTGGATCTACTGCCAAATTCTCTGAAACGCCTTTGGAGACGGCTTCAAATGAACATTCAATTCACAGGCAACAGCTCTGGTGGACATTCCTGCAGTCAGCATGCCAACTGCACGCTCCCTCTAAACTGTGGCATCGTGCTGTGTGATGGAACTGCACATTTTGGAGTGGCCTTTTATTGTGGCCAGGCTAAGGCCTTTTATTGTGGCCAGGCTAAGGAAGACCTGTAAAATCCCCATGCTGTCTGATCAGCATCTTGATATCCCACACCTG
>JAPMOB010217487.1:0-26906 GCA_029875015.1 Lepomis gibbosus | reverse complement strand
GGAAACATGCTTTTGTCCACGGGGGCCGCACATTGATGCTAAATGAAAGATCGTTGTAGTTGCTTTAATATAAACGGAACAGCCAAAACAGACCTGACAAAAAACACACTGACCAAACAAGCTGAAAACAAAGTGGAACATAAATATAATGGCTGATCAGTCCATTTTCAAAATGATACGGTACACAAAGAAAAACACACACTAAACTACAAATAATTAAACTGTATAAGTTTAGCCTAAAGAAAACTAAAATGAGTGCAGGACGTTTACATTCAAATCAGCTGTGTGGCAGCAGGTGCGGCCATCATGGTGACAGAGTTTGAATGCTCAGAAATAAAAATGAATCTTTTAACCCCATCTTCATGTTACCTTATGAAGCAACTTTATCTGAATGATGAAATCAATGACTGACTGACAGATGGATTCATTGTCTGACTGATCAACTAGCTAAAGATCTGGGCAAACCCAAAACACTAACTGGCTGACCAATAGACTGACTCACCCATTTACTGAATGACTGGCAGTTACAAACTTGACTGGCCCAATGAGAGATTGCCAGGGGCAATGAGGACTTGGGGTTCAGCTGTGCATTTAACTGTGTGTGTGTGTGTGTGTGTGTGTGTAGGGGGGGGGGGCAAGCGGCTGTATGTGATTAAGAATAAATAAGCCAATAAATATTCAATCAGGACAAAAAAAGGCATGATTGAAAGGACTGGGAGGCTGTGATGGGGTGAGGTCAGCCTCAGCCTGGGTTGGGAAGTGTGTGGAAGACAGAAATCACACAAGCAAATCTCATTTTGATGTCCTCATTTGATGATAATGCACTGCATAATGATGTAAGAACGACAGGCAAACATTGTTAAATTCAAACACTTTAACATTTGATTATTTTCAAAGCCCTTTAGAACAAATGGAAAAATTATTACCTTCGACAAATGAACCTCAGTTTGCATTTGAGTACACGCACACTTGTACACAGGCTCACACATACAGTCCGGAAATATTTATGTATTTGTAACAGTAATTTACCAGCCTTTGTCATAGAACAAGGCTTTAAAAGTAGCCACTTCCCACTCACCAACTTGGTAGTTTTGTCTTATTTGCTATCAGTGGGAGATCTACAAAGTAAGTAATAATTGGAACTGCTAAATAATCAAGTGTCTTTTACCCACCAAGCGAACTGATGCATTCAGAGAAAGCTGCACTCTCTAGCTTCCCCCTTCTTCAACACCAACACACATCATTTAAAGTGGTCCTTATTTAATGTGGTTTATTTATTTAAATTTGGAAGTCTGATTTTTGGCTGGTAGTTTGCAATCTAAACCTAAATGTTTCCATTGGTTGAGTCTGAAAAAAAACAAAAACAAGGAAGAAACAAGGTCAAATCAGAAACTTTTTTCTGCCATTCGGGGCCAGCGATGTCTAAAGCTGCGTGTTGCAGCTTCAATAAGAGGAATAGATGAGCTCCTATATCACAGTAGCACTCATTTATGTACAAGTGATCATATATGATTCTCTGTCTCAAAATCAATAAGACATCTGATGCGGCAGCAGCATACAGAAAGAAGTATCCTTAATCCATAGTGTGTGTGTAAATGTGTGCATGTATATGTGTGTGCATCTGCACTCTTGGCCGGCATGCATTAGTCAAATACACTCTCCACAGTGGAGTATTGGCAGGGCCAAGCCGATAGGACACAGAGGCAGACAGCAAGATGCATGTACTACACTGCTACACAAACACACTGTAATGGATTGCACTGTGTCAGTATCAGGCGTTTCAGCAAATGTTCAGTCATGTATTGTGAAGAGGGATATTAGCTGACTCTGTGTGTCTGTGCGTCTTTGTTTTTGCATGTCAGCTATAAGCCATAACTGAACTTGGTCACACACCACACCTTTGTGCATGTGTTTTTGTGAATTACAACTGTTATGGTGTGTGTGTGTGTGTGTGGCAGCATTTGTGCATATGTTGGACCGTGTGTAATGAATGATATGTGTGACATGTGCTGCCTGTCTGGTATGCCAGGCACGTCAGGCCTGCTTAGCAGTGGCCCAGCCCCTATAGAGATGGCTTATCAGCGAAGGTACATATGGAAGAACAGTTTGCCTACACAGAGTCTGCTACCACCCCCTGTCAGAGAGAGAGAAAGAAATCCTTATCACGCAGCCCTTGTCTTCCCCTCCATTCTCTTCCTCCCTCCCTCTCCTCTCCTTCCGCTCTCTATCTCTGTCTCGTCTTGGAGATATGCTAATCGCTGTGTAAGTATATCCTGTCAAATAATTACCATATATTAAGCTCTACTCATCTTGGCATAATTTCCCCTTCCACATAATCGTATTTGGGCTTCTTCCTTTGGAAAAAGCAAGAGACAGACAGGACTTACCTTGGGCAAGTTAAGCAAGTTAATCTTCATTGATTGAATATCAGACTCATCAATGTGCTAACAGAGAGTGTGTGTATGTGTGTGTATGTGTTAAATTACTCACCCATAAATGTAGCCTGTACACTACAAAATATACATATGTAAGCAAGTATGTGGTTCCTTCAAGTTAAAATTGGGGACCTTAACAGGTCACTGAGGCATCCTAGAAGAACTCCAGAATGATTTGCCTAACCCGAAACCCTCATCGCCAAGCCCATTGATTCCTAAAGACTTTAAGAAAAACTGCACAAAATACATTGTTTAAATATGATTTAAAAACAGCTGGCCACTGCACTGGCGTTGTTGGGGCTGATATTTGGGTCTCTAAATATTTTGAGCTTAGCCTTGAACATCTTTTGCAAAAACGGGCAAATGAACATAGTAGAGTGGAACTGTACTGTACTGTAACTGAGGTGGAGTTTTAAAACAAAACTTTTGGGTCAAAACTCAGGTTGTGTAGAGGCAAAATCCTTCCCACATACAGTACATATGTATGCTTAGTGTGTGTGAGTTTGGGAGGGCGGGTATGTGTGTGTGTGTCTGTGTGTTTGAGTGTGTGTGCATGTAAGTTGAATGCACCCAGCCTGGGTCTGCCCTCCAGATGACACTCAAGTGACATTGTAATCTACATGACTGTTAAGTGCTCCGTGTCATTAAAGCCAGGAGAGGCTCTCCATCGCTCTCAGTGCAGCTTTACATCAGAGATCAGTGAACCTCACAGGGGATGCCACAACTGGGGTTATTTGAAGACTGACATCAGTATATTTGGAATGAAGCTCCCAATAGCTTATTCTCTACATCCTTACAGTTAACCATTCGAGGACCAGAAGGATGCCTGTGTTTCCAAATATCTTTGGCTCCTGAGCTTCAAAATGAACTCTAATAAACTGTGATTCAAATACATATGTTTGTCAGTCCATGAGCATTTCTGTGTGTGTGTGTGGACGTGTATAAATCTGTTTACACAGTTACATTGTGGTGACCTGCTTTAACGTTAGGGTATAGTTAGGATAAGGTCAGGGTATGATTTGGGCAATTAGTTGTTATGGTTATGGTTTGGGTAAGTCACCAGGAAATGCAATCTCTGAAATAATGGAAATACAACTGTGTGTGTGTGTGTGTGTGTGTGTGTGTGTGTGTGTGTGTGTGTGTGTGTGTGTGTGTGTGTGTGTGTGTCTGGGGGGGTGACAGCAATGGTACCCTTCCAGAGAGCCAGTGTTCGCCAAAGAGGCATCCATCTCTGGGGTCTTTTGTGTTGGGAGGAGCAGCCAAGGTCAGCAGCTGAAAGAGCTCTCTTTGTGTGTACGTGCATTCGTTGCCTCCGTCTAGTGACTCAGTAACAGGATCCTTGGCCTATTAATTGGCCTGACAGTGATAAAGGAAATGGAAGTGGATGCCATTTGTCTCTAATGCAGCCACGCTCATATTAGCCCAAAGACAAATGGACACTGTTTTCCCACTTGAGCTACTCTAATTTTTTTAAAAACCCCTCTGAGGGTGTGTGTGGACAGTGTGTATATGTGTGTGCATGTTGTTTATGTGTTTATGTAAGCTCATCACATGTGTATGCAAGCATGTGAATGCGTGCATTGGTTGTATTTTTTTCATTTTACAGCTTAAAAAACGATTAGCATTAGGATCCTTGTGCAGTAAACAGGCATGAAACATGCAGTGACATCACAACACTGGAGTGTTTGTATGTGTACAGTATATGTGTGTGTGTATTTTTATGTATTTGAGTATGCATGTGTGTGTTAATGTGTGTGTGTTTTTGTGTGCACATGCAAGTAGATTTGTTTATGAGCTTCTTACATACATGTGTATACCTGAGCTTGTGTGTGTGCGTGTGTGTGTGTGTGTGTGTGTAAGTTAGTGTAAGGTAGGGGAGGGCAATCAGCAATGAGAGGGAGGTTGGTCAATACCTTTCTGCACCTGAGGTCAAAGGTCAAGGAGAGACTGAAGCCTGAAGCAGACTGCCGGTTGATGAGTGGGGAGGCGTGTAGGGTGTGAGAGCAGGAGACAGCCTTTATTCTCCTGCAAATGGACTATTGTTAATGCTGTCTGTGACACGTGACCCACTGACACACCCTGACAACCAAACACACAGAGGGAGTCTGTATGCATGTAGCACATACACAATTTGATATTTTTTGGGGCCCTCATAGTTACAATCTCAGTGATGCCATTCTAGTCATTCTAAGCCATAAAGGCCTCTGCTGTCATATTCTGCCTGCGCACTCGTCAGGTTTCATATGTAGAAAAATGCATTTCATACAGCTGAAATCACAACCAGCCATCATGTTATGATTTTAAAATGTTTTTATTTAATCAGGTCATTTAATCATTGAGATTAAGCTCTAATGTAAGAGAGACCTGAGTATGGCAGGTAGAAAGAAACAGAAAAACAGGCAAAACAAAAGGACATACAGCCTCAGAGACAGTCACAAACATCACTAAATAGGTTTGAAGAAGAAAGTTTATACTGATTAATATGTGGTGAGAGTCCCTGTTGGTAGTAAGATCTGTGAATTGTCCAGAAAAACCTTGTTTGAAATAAAGTCATTGCAAATACCACTCTCCTCCGTTCATACACTGAAACTATCTGCATGGTTAGACAGGGGAATAAGAGGAAATTTTAGATGAACTCATAAGGCTGAATAACAAATTTGCTTCACAGAATGACTTGTTAACTTTTTTATAGCATGCAAATGTTAGTATTAGTGTTTTTAAAAATTAAAACCACATGACCCACACATTCAGTTGTATGGCTCCTGCTAAATGATGAATCTCTCCTAAAAAAATAAAAATAAACAAGAAAGCTACCAAAGCTCTTCCATCTTGTAGAAAACGTGGCCCCTCCTTTCCTCCTCTTATATTTGAATGTGAGGAATGTGTCCAGAAATGGGTATCCGTGTTTAAGTGTGTGTAAAGCACGATAAGGGAGAATGGGATCTGATAGGGCATGATAAAATATGTGGGTAATGTCTAGGTGGATTTTTATGTTTCTCCCGAGGAGCTTGCATGAGGATGTTATCTCCAGACTGGGAAGCCATGTTTCCCCCTCCAGGGAATCCCCCCCACCAATACCACCACCCTCAAGCGCTGGTTATACTGGGCATATGTCCACCCCCCACCCCCTTCTCATTTATACTATCTTTTTTCTTTTGCTCTGTATTGGCCGAAACGCTCCCAAACCATTTTTCAACCAGCTGCTTTTGTCAGTAAACAACTTTATCTCTTGGGATATGGGTTATTCTCTCTAGCATTATCTATATTATGTTATCACCTTTCATTATCTTTTGGCTCAAAACCATATGGCACATGATAGTGGATCCTGTGCAAGTATTAGAAACCAGAATTCTCTGTCTTGGGCAGAATTTAGATCAAAGAGGGAGTTATTCTCTTATTTCTCACAAAATGATAAAGAAATCAAAGTAGGAAGAGAAAACACATGCAGTGGATTAAATTGCTGGAGATACTTGAGGTAGATTCACCAACTAATATAATTAATATTTGCCCAACTGTAGTTCAAGTGTAACCCCTACCTGCCATTTATACTTTGCTTATCAGTAGCTGTGGTGTTTGCCATCTTACCCAGAGTCATATAAAAAAACTGATAGCAATTTCATGTCTGTGTCTAGAATGGGAAAGTGTCAGACATGCTGAACATATGTTAGCACAGCTTAGCACAGCAAAACTGGAAGCAGTAGGAAAGTGTTAGCCTAGCTCTATCAAAAGTGAACGGATACTGTATATGCTTTTCCATGGCCCCAAGACTTCCCTGGCTTTGGCTAAAGGTTGTTAACAGGCAAGCTAATGTTCAATACATAAAATTGTCACAGATCTCATTGTGTAGCATCACTTAGAACTTGGCAACACTAGACTCACTATACAGACGGGAGAACTAGTCAAGGATTGAGAGCTGGGATGTGCTGATCCACGGAGCAAATGTGATCAAAGCGTCATCGCATTCAGTGCTGTCATTTACAGTGGGGACGCTGGGGACATGTCCCCACCACATTTTGAAATTATTGATTTTGTCCCCATAATATTGTGTTATATTTTTATATTTATTTCTCTTTATATAAATAAAGACATGTCCACCATAAATTGGAGCAGAAATTGTCTTCAGAATGCGGGAAATTAAGTGTTTAATGCTCTAAATTGTTGGGGGAAGACCCCCAGACCCCCCCCATTCATATATTTCAACATTTCATATTTCTCCAAAATTCTGTTAAAAATCTTCTTAGCTAGTTTAGACCATCGTCAAGTCTCGTGACACACTTGTATCATCACGCCGCTAATCTGAGCCTTTATGTCCCCACCACTGTTCAACACTTTTCAAGTGACGCCCTTGAATGCTGTATTCTGATTTGTCAAACCACAAGGGCGCGTATCAGTTGCATGCTGCAAACACAAGGCATGGGTGTGGTGATGCACATGTGACAAATATGGATTAAATTACAATTTCAGTTTATCATATTTTCACTTTATTATGCTGCAGTTCATTATCACAGATCCAAATGTGCTTGTATACCCAATATAATACTTTTTAAGCACATATACAGTGCTTCATGATTTTTTTGCCGATTTTATTAAGATCAGATTATTCAGTATCTGAACTGTTTCGCATTGTAAACCACACTGGCATCTAATTGTGTCCAGGTCTGAGGTTGCATCTTTGCTGTGGGGTCTAGTCATGACCTGAGGTGTTTCAGCTTCCACCCCCAGCTCTCTGCTCAATGCTCATTGCTAGACTCCGTGTCTCATTTGAATATATTGATTGGGCCATCTGTAAGCCATTTATCTCCTTCAAAAGACCGTTAAAGTAGGCCTCCCTACCTCTCAGCCCGCCCACCACTGTTTCCCTGACAGAGAGAATATACACACATATTAAGCAGGACACACACCCATACACACACAAACACACACACAGACACTCTCGCTGGCTGGAGAAATGGACCAAATATCTTCAAAATATTGCATTCTTTGAAACACCACCTTTAAATAAATAAAAGCAGCAGCGGAAGCAGCGGAAGCAGCGGAAGCAGCGGAAGCAGCGGAAGCAGCGGAAGCAGCGGAAGCAGCGGAAGCAGCCGTGCACGCTGCGATTTGAGATAAGGGCCAGAAAACACATCGTGTAAACACAGGGCCACGGTGGGCTAGCTGAACTCACAACTCCAGCCTGCTCAAGGGAACCAAAACTATCTAATGCTTCATTTAGTGTTGCTGAAATTCCCACCAAATAATGAAACCAATTATTGCATTCATACAGTGAATAATGCCTTCTTCAAATAATCTGCTTATCTGGCGTTGCCTCTGTGGCTTTACGTGTGTATATGCCGATGTGTGTATCTGCCTATCATCATACTCTGCACCCTGATGTTGCCGAGCCAGGGTTCTGGCACATCTGCAAGCCCTAGATATTCTTTGAACATGCGTGCGTGTCGTCAGCAGAGTGCATGCATCATCATGATTGACTTATTCCTGACATTCCCAGTGGTAAAGCCCGGTAAAGGATTACTCTCTAGTCTTGGACTGCTGCTCACTGTACAGTAAAGACACATGAACACGCACACATAAGAAAAGGGAACTCACATACAAACTGTGCATTTCCAACAGGCATAAGTCTCTTTGTGTGGAGCGCCTTTTACTGCCTCTTTGTTCCTTCTTTTGTCTCCACTCTTCATTCAAATCTGTTCTCTCCTCAGACGAACCGTTGGCGGGCAGCCATTTGCAAGACCGAGCAAGGGGGAAGCACAGAGCTAGAGAGACGGCTAGATGAAGAGGGGGAGACATGGGAAGGCAGTGGAAGAAAAAAACAGGAGTGTGAAGGGAAGCAGGAAAGCATGGAAGAGAGGAAACAGGGAGGCAAAGACCAGGGAAAAGAAAAAGAGAAACAAAATTAAACGGTAGAGATGAATTCATGCTCCACCCCTTAATATGAGCACATTCGGATGGTTCCTCAGCATGGGGGTTGCGGATCACTCTCTACTCCTGTGGGCTGCAAGTTAACATTTGAAATTTCTCTGCTCCGACAAGGTGAAGGGTGGCGGTCGCTATCCAGCGGAGACCTTGCCTCTGTGTGTAAGTACAGGGCACGGGCAGATGGTGGAAAATTGGCGTAGGGGCTTAAACCATACGGAGCATATGCACATGAGGGAGTTTGCAAAGACCCGGGGCATGGGGTGCGAGCTGAGGACCGGCTCCTGCTGAGACTGGCAAAAAAACACAAGGCACTGACATTGGCACTGGTGAGGTGTAACAGAGTGCCTGAACTTGTCTTGGAAGGCCCTGGAACCAGAGAGCTGGAGTTTGTAACAAGACAACAGAATCCTGTCTTACATTTACATTTTATATGTAAAACTCCACATCTTTTTTCATGCTAAATAACTTGGCCTGAAATAGTGAGAATTGTCCTATCCATTATCAGTTCCTGCTTATTGTACGCTTCGAACAAATGCTTACCAGATTGTCCAACAGTGTCTACAACTCCTCTCTGATGGCAGACCTGGGGCGGTGGGGGTGGGGAGGTCTGTGTCTGACAACTTTTTCAACTCTGTAAAAGACAATCCAATAATCACTCCCACTTTATACAGTAAGTGAGCAGGTGTGTGGAGGTGTGAGAATAGGCAGGATCATGATTTCTGTCTCAAGCTGTCTTTTCTCATTCTTAACAACTGTTCCCTCACTTTTTGTACCAAGTGCACATCACAAATGCCTTGAGAGGAGATTGCCCCGATTTCCTGCCTTTTTTCTTTTTTGCAGTTTGTGGCATCTAACCCTTCTCTTTGTCCAAACCATTCTAAATACCAAGTCGTTACATATGGACACTTGGTCCAGACCCTGTGGCGTCATTATTGAACACACTGGGTACCCCTTTAGTATCTTACAAGCCAGGCTAATATAAATTACACAAAAGGTAGTCAGGGGGGTTGAACTGGCCAGAGAGTTCCAATGTGAAACAAATAGTAAATGTTGATTCTTTTTAAAGAACTTACGTAATGTACTTATTTGAACCCAAACCATGATCTTTTCCTAAACCCAACCAAACAGTTTTGGTGGCCAAACCTAACCAAACTGTGACCATTTCAGAACGGAACCACGTGCCGTTTCACAACATTAACCATGTGTTTCACAAGTCTAACCAGACACTGCACATTTACTATTGTTAACTTGACCACTTTTATTTGTGTCCATATGTGACAACTTGAGTGAGAGTGAGAGTGAGAATGTGTTGCTGTGTTTGTCAAACCTGTCAAGTTTTGGATTTGAAAATAAGGGAAATTTTCCGGCGCCTTCCGCAAGCAGTCCCACCACCCCAACCAAGCTCCAGTAGGCTATCCCTTACATTTTAAGACAGGTGTTATAGCCTAAACGAAAAAACAAAGTGGTATTCACCTTATTTTCCACGACAACAAGGGAGACGCCATTGCGTTCGTTTTGTCATCCAACTTCCGGCGGAGCGGGATCATTACTGCCGGTTTAACGGGACCTAAGCTAGCTGTTAGCAGTAACGTTAGACGAAAACCGAGAAAAGATGATAAGTATTATATTTTCGGTTTCAAGGGGCGAGAACAATTGCACACACAACGTTATGAGCATAACGTGATGAGGTTGGCATGTTTCGTGCACTTTAAAACTTACACCTGCCACCTAACGTTAAAAATGAGGAGCACTTGAGGCTAACTTTTGGCTGACGGCGCTAAACTTTAAGCGCACTGTGCCCGTGTGTTCATACCTCTGATTCATACCATTTCATGGATAGGAAGCCGACTGATGAAGTCCTCTGCTAAGATGATACGTCTGGTGCTGAACAGGTTGTCAGATTCTGGTAAGTTAGTTATATATGTGTTCTACTGCCTGACTTTACCTTTGTTAAGTTTGTTCTACACATTTAAAGATCAGTAACGTTAACTAAAGTTAACTAAATAAGATTACAATGAATTTTGCATGATTAACGTTTCCATTGTCTAATGTTATCTACCGCTATGTATTTCATATTTGACATTAAGGTGTTAGAGGTGTAAGATATTATGATTTCCTCCATTACAGTCTAACAATAGCTCACGTTATTCCTGTTTACATATATTATAAATGTTAGCTGACCACTTAGTTAGCCACGTCTCTCATTCAGATATGGATATTGACCGAAGTATTAACAAAATATTTAGAGATGTGTATACTGTCTCATTTTTAATACACCTCTCTCACACACGCTCCATTATATAATTGTGATGGCCAAGATATATTAAACTCATGATGTCCTAATGTAAAACTATGTTTATGGTTATACTATTTTCACAGATGCAGGGGAGAACTGTGAAAATGATCACTTTCACATGTCTATGCATTGTGATGAAGAAATAAAATGGGAGGATCCATCTTTCTCTGACCACAGCTACCTTCAAAATCATCACTCAAGTTTGCAATGTACCACATGTTAACTGTCAGTAAATAGTTATTTTTTATAAACCTTAACAAGGTGCGCTTTGTAGATTCCCCTTAAACCGTAAAGGAATGAGCTCTTGCGATTTGAAGGAATAAGTCACATCCACAAGTTTGTAAGTTCATTTCATCTTAGTTTATTACATGTTCAATGGTGAAATATAATCTGTACATGAAAGCCAGAAGATGCTGTGTCCCCTGAAAACAACACTTACTTTCTACAACATATGATATGGTGAGTCTATATACTTAAAAGATCAAATTAATTAATTACCAACTTTCAAAGTATTTCAAAGTCCTATGCATTAATATTACACTTGATGTTTAGCGATTTTATTCCTTATATCGGGTGATATTGACTAGACTTAATGTACACGTTACAAACCTTACATTACCTTTTATAAATACTTGCCTGACCTCCAAGAGATTTGAAAAGACACTTAGTCTGCAGATGGTCATCAGGTCAGCAGCTGTGTATGTCACAAACACATGTCAATATTTTGGGTTTATACATTAATAAAATAGTCTGATAACGACACGGACGTTGCCAGGTAATAATAATAATGTATGTATAATCTAGATAGTCTTACCTTTCATAATATCGAGGCTGCGTGGCTACACAACTTTCCCGACCCAGCGACGAAGCCACTGGTCCCTGGGTGCTAGTAACTTGTAACGTTAGCACCTGCGCCGTAAGGTTCGGGTTAATGGACTGGCTTCTCATCTTCCTTCAAAAAGGTTCCCTATGGCCGCTTCTTCATATTGTCCAAAACTTATGCTAATTACCCACGTTTAAACTGCCGACGGATGGGACATTATGAGACCATTTGTTCTTCTTATGGAGTTTTCTGTGCTTCCATTTCGAAATATTTGTGGCATTACTTCTCATATTTGACTACGTTTGCTTATTGCTAGCTATAAACAAATCTTCTAACCATTCTAACTAACCGGACGTGACGTTTCAGTGTTAGTCGGATGACAAAATGCGGAAGAATTAAGTATTAAAAGTGGGCGGGGCGGAATAAGGTGAATATATGAATAGCATTTATTTAAATGCTCATTTGCATATTTTCTGTTCATTTAACATTGCTTGTCTTTACATTTACATTTTATTTTCATTCCACATATTCTTTTCATTTCATATTGCTTTTGTTTTAAAGTTTTTCTTTTAATTTCACGTAACTTTTCTTTACTCTTTTAGTGAGTTATTGTACAAATTTGTTGCAGACTTTGCATTCTTTAAGACTGTTTTGGAAGGAGTGTATTTGTGGGCTGGGCCAGTGTGGTTAATTTTACATGAGAGTAGAGCGAAGAGCTGCTCATATTACAGAAAGTTCCTATCTTAAGTCTTAAGTTAAGATAGAAGAGTCTAGATAGCATTTTTCTCAATTTGATATTACAGAAGCAAATCCTATCTTATCTCAGGTTAGGAAATGCTAAATACTCGATCCAACATCGGTTATCAACTTTTATGTCTGTTACCTAGCAACCTATGACGCTCTTGCCAAGCTAAACTGCTTTTAATCACTGTTTTTTGTATTTTTTAAATTAAAAATAAACTGAAAATGGAGCAGAAACAACAATTGTCATTGAACTTCATGTCAGATGACTCAGAGGTGTTGGTAACCTCCGTCAAGAAATTCAAATCCACATAATGCTTAACTCGGGAGATTACTGTTGGCTAAAATAGTGGACACAGTCACCGCCGCATATCTGGCATCCAGCAGAGCGTTGATGCTGCTTAAAGGAAAATAAGTCCATTTACAAGTGATACGAAGAGAAAGGCAACTTTTCCTTCCTCCTTCTATCAAAGACCTGCATTATGATTCTTTTGTTACATCAAGCCTTTACAGTATGTTATACAGCCTAATGAGACATTATCCAGTGTTACATCACCGACAGCCTTTCTACTAACGAGTGTTTTATCATCAAATACATTGGTAGAATCAGTTAAGTTTGGCTTGTTGACATTTTGTAGATTTTGTAAAAGCAATTAAACAGCGACAATGTGGATTAAACGAGTAAGTAAACACTAGCTGGTGGAAAAGTAAAAGTAAGGACAGCTCAACAGTTTTCCTAAAGTTAGGAGAGTTTATTTAAGATTTTACATAGTTAGGATGCTTCTGTAAAACTCTTTTCCTATCTAAAGTTGGGAAAGGAATATTGATTTAGGAACTGCTAAATCAGTTCCTAACCCTTATTACCATGGTTACCAAGCATAGGATAAGAAGTTTCTGTAATACGGCCCCTGTTGTAACGTTTACCTGCAGGTGGCAGTTATCGCGAGGCTAGTGACAGAGCTCAGATTGGGAATATTTTGTTTTTTTTACTCCGCCTGGGTCCGGGGTATTATTATTTTTTAATAACGTAGGTTAAAATACGGGAGGACGGTGGGAAAGAAGGGTAAAATATGGGACTTTCCCGGCCAAAACGGGATACTTGACTGGTAGTAGGGTTATTGGTGTGTACATATAGAACCGGTATACAGTACACACTGTTGGATTAAGCACATAATGCACATAATGCACATTTGTTATTCAAGGTTAAGGTGGCTGAATCCTGTCCAACCACAGACTGGGTAACAAGGAGGGTAGTTTCCTGGTCTGGACTAACATACGCAAGCACACAACCACATTGACACTCACATTCACCAGTCCCCAATAAATGAGATGCTGTAAATTCCCCTTGTTTATGTACAGAAAATCCATTCCACACCATAAAAGACAAATCAAAATCCAGTAAGAAAAACAGTTTAACCTTCTTTACACCACACAATGTGTTGAAACAGACCGTATTACAGTCAAAGGGCTTACGATGTTTGTGCTGAAAGAAAATCTATTGACATTAAAAATTTTTCATTATTTCATGGCAATACATCGTGTCTGCCTATTTTGATGTTTCTTGTGTACAAGTGGTGCTGGCACTAGAACAAGTGCAAATGGAACGAAAAACTTAGGAACCATGAAGACCCACAGCTAATGTAATAAACATCCAACAGTTTGTTGTTTAGTGTGAACATTTAACCCCAACTGTAGGGCCAGTAGAAGGTAAAGGGGTCACCAAAAAGACGAGGAGTCATCCTCTGGGGATCAAGAATGACTGACTAGATTGATTTAGCTTTGTAAAAGAACCCAATCCATAGGAAGGTGAAAGCAAAGGCTAAACCTCTTAACCACCCTAAAACATTAAATTTACTAATGTCTTACAGGATTTCTTAGAGTGTACCAACAGTTATCTCTCAGCGAAATGGTCCATCAGGGTGTAACCCTTTTTGTGTGCAGCTTTAAATCATTAAGTTGATGCACTTGGAAAGACATATATGCCAGCAAACAGGGGAATTTACTATGTTAGCCATTATATTATTTTGTTTTTACCAGCCTTTAATTTCTTCTGTAAATTCTTTTGAGACTTGGCTCTTATTTAAATACCTGCTTTAACATATAAATAAAGATTGTATTTGACCAAACCAGCCATTTTTCCCCACAACAACCCCTAAAATTGGCCGCTGCGCTATACAAAACAGAATCCAGCTTTTGTCCAAGCTTCAACGGTAATTCAACCTCTATTACAGCTCCTCCCTGAAAATCAGGACAATGATGTACAAGTGTATCTCAGGCAAGTGTGTATGTTTACCAATCAATTTACTCCACCCTGACATGTTCAGAGTCCTAGTGTCATTATGGCCACTGTTTGGTGCTATAAAACAGAGTTGGACAGTGCTGATAGCAGTGAGGGATATGGATGGGCCTGTGCAGAGTTAGACAACAGCATCCCCATACATCTTCCAGGGTAGAGGCCTGTCATCGCTGCGTTGCTACAGAGGGGTTTGTCATAGAAGTATGCACACGAGCATGTCCAGTACCCATGCATAACACTGATGCGTACTGGCCAGCTAACTGTAAGCACACTTTCAGATACACTGACACATTTTTGGAGTGAAAACCATATTTCTGCCTTGTCCCATCTTCCTATCACTAGTCCATCACACCTTCCCAAAACACACACAACTTCCCCCCTCACACACACACACACATACACACGCATACATACAGTACTTTCTTTCTTAGATGTGTCTGTACACGACTCCCTGGCCGCAAATCCTTCAGTGGGATAGATGAGTGTCTCCAGCCCATTCATCATCCGCCTTATCCGCCACCCTCGCCACTGTTTTTATATAAGCCAGCAGTCACACTGACAACTGATGGCCCTCTCTCTCCCTCGCTCCCTTCCTTTCTTTTCTCCCCCACAATTCTTTCTCGTGCCATTTCTCTTTTTTCTCACTCCCCAGTGCCCTGCTTGCTTTGCTTGTACGCCTGACAGTGTGCATGTTTGTGGGCGTTCATGCACACTTTTTCACCTCCTCCTCCTCCTTCTTCCCCCCACTCGTACAGATCTCTTTCCTCCTCTACCCGCTTTTCCTCTACCACCCTCCCCTTTCGTCTTTCCTTCTCCACGTCCCTCTCCATCTATCTATCTCTCTCCTGTGCACCGTTGGGACCGGAGTGGCACCTTCAGAGCGGGCCGTAAAAAGGCCCTATAAAAAGCCCCAACACGGGGAAGAAAGGGTAATGATGAAATTTAACTGCTTCTCCTGGTGCACCTGGGGTCTGGCCCTGTGTGTGTGTGTGTGTGTATGGATATATGAGCATGTGTGTGTCGTGTATGTGTTTGTGTGTGTTCGGCGAGCGTGAGGCCTGGGCACTGAACCGGAACTGGCCTGCTAGGGGGGTCAATGTCACGGCACTGCCATGAGAGTTATCGCTTTTTAAAGACGCACTATAGATTTTGTGGGGGAACTCATTTACACCGGCATAAAATGGAAGGTGGCAGGGGAAGTTTAAAATCTAAAAAGGACGGGGGACTGGGAGACCAGGAGGAAAATAGGTTCGATGGCTTGAGTGGCCTCACCGGTGTGATACCGATTTAACCCTTTGTGGAGGATGGACATTTTTATTCTTTTTTTATCAGATGGACTGAAACAAAAGCAAATCTAGGATAGAATCAAATTCACTGTGTTATGAGTTCAAGTTATGTGCTTTTGTCTGTTCAGATGTAGCTCAAACTTTATTGCAGTATACTGTGTACAGTATATGTCTATAAAATCCATACAGAGTTATGTCCACTGCAGATGCCGAAATAGCATGTTGTTAAACAGATTTATGAAGTGTGGAGCCTCAACATTTTTTAATGTTTTATTGATGCAGGAGTGCCATAACGTCAATGAATAGATCCCATTAAAATCTAATGGCCTTATGGTGTATGTGTTTGTTGGTGCAAGGTAAATTCTCCACCTGTGTGTGTGTGTGTGCGATTGGAGCCACATGCACCTCCAGGCCTGTATGTCAGGGCAGGACTATTTTCAGTTCAGTTACTGGCTGGAGCCCAGCACCCTCCCTGGGCTCAGATGCTGGCTCACCGGCCACCCCAGCCTTACCCTGCCTCCATTGCCTCCCACCTGTCCCTGGCTGTGAGCCTCTACGGTTGGCCCGCCGGCGTGGAAAATCAGCCTTTGGTGGGCCTGTGGGGAATGGAGGAGGGAATGGCCGGGGTTGTGTAGAGGATGAAAGCCCCAGGAGGAGCAGCATGCACTGACTGACAGGGCTTGACACTGGAAGGGCCCACAGCCCAGGCTTGGCACCTTTCCTCTAGCAAACACCAGGCCTCACTGACAGGCCTGCAGAGCTGAGTCCCATACCCCAGTGTCTTCCAGGCCTTCAAGTATGGAACCATTTTTCATGAGCAATGTCCCAAAGATCATTTGTTGTATGCTTTAAAATAAATAATTGACACTTCTCTCCTTTAGTAATCAATATAAACCCTTCACACACCTGACTTGGCAAATGTTCTTCTTACTTGACTGTATTTTCTGATTCTGATTCTCAAACCAAAAGAGAACGTCTGCTCTAGAAATAACGTACACTTTCTCCAAAACTGTCTTTCAAAATCAGTTTTCTAATAAATCTGTTGGGACAATGGCATCAATAGTTACATTAAATGATATAATACTTGTTCTTATTACTATTAGTGTACAATTAATAGTAGAATTTAACTGTTCAATTCACTTGGTGGCACCACACTTAAATATGAGAAAATTAATAATCAGTTAATTAATATATATGCTAAACTAAATCAATTTGGAACTCTGATTAATAACTATAACCAAAATTATCATTAATCTACAAGAAGAGGTTGGAGATGTATTCATTCATACAACATTAAAAAAATCTGCATGTATATCCACAAACAAAATAAATTAAAACAAAACACACAAGATGAAATCTAGCTCCATTGCACAAAACTAGAAGACAAAGAGATGTGTGTATGCGTGTGTGTTTGCTCCCGGCAGCTTCAGAGGTCGAGTCCACAGAAAAGAGAAAGCAGAAGTTGCGCTGGAGTTTTGTTGTCATGGGTCATAGGTCACAGGTCACACTGACCAATCAATGGTAGTTGAAAGTTGGGTCTATGGGTAGTTCACACCTAGGTGTGACTTCCTGGAGGATTGTGAGGAAACTGAGTTGAATGGCTCACATGATGACAGATCACAAATGAATGGCTTCATCTGTAGCCCCAACAAATCTGAAGCATTTAGCATGCAGTATTCCGGTATCTTCATTTGATGTCTCTGTAGCTGTTCACATAATGATGTAAATACCCAACATGTTACTTTCAGCTGCTGCACTGAATCTCCAGCTCAACTAAAGTGTAGTCTAGATTACATGACTTGGCCCAGACAGATCTTTGAGGCCCGACAGGCCTTCCACTTAACCCTTGAGTCAGCACAGAACACAGACTATGACTGTTACCACGGATGATCTAGTCTGAACAGTTGTAAGATGTGTCTTGATCTAAGCTAGCAGCTTTCCCAGATGCTATGACAGTTTTGACATGTTAGTCAAAAATAAGCTGAGTTTCTAATTGGAGCACCTTGGAGACGAGTCTAAGATGGGAGATGAGTCGAATGCAATCAGTGCTGTCAGTGCTACAGGAAACTATGACTTCACCTGTGTTGTTGTTGTATACTGTAATCATTCCTACCAGTTATCAGGGATGTAACACAACGCTGCAATCTGTATCTGTTTACCTCACGAAAATACCTGGATCTGCATTAGACTGGAAGATTATACTGGAAGAACATCTTCTGTTATAGAACTGTGAATTCTATAGGGGAAGATGTTAGTTATTGTCTAGTTAATTTTATTCACCAAATTGTTTTCTACTGCCATTTATACCATCATACATATAACTTAACCTGCTAACAACATTATATATGTTAACCACATCGCTGAATTAATCTAATAATTAAACATGATATTTATTTGAACCCCATTTTGATTAAAAAAACAAAGTCTACACCTTCTAAAGCCTGTGTAATTGTTAATGGTCCAGGAGGAAATAAACACTGGGCCACACACTTTAAAAACTGAAGGTTCTGTATACAATGAGAGGAATTCCAGAAAAATGGTGTTTGGTACCAATGATAAAAAATGATTATAAATGTTATAACATAAGGAGATTGTGAATGCAGAGGGAGGTCCAGATAAATATAGATGTAAACTACTAGCCTAGCTTAGCACGAAGACAGGAAGCAGGGGAAACTACTAGCCTAGCTGTTGATAAAGATTTGAAAAACTCCCTTGGTCTATCGGCCTGCACTGTTTTAGACTCCTCAGTTTCCCTTCTTCTGTCAAGTTGCACACAATGTAATGCTTCAATATCTTTACATGAGGTAAAAAGTTGACCCTATGGATCATCAGTTAAGCTTTATCCCACACTGCACAACAAATCTTGTGAAAAGTAATTAAAAGTTAATGAACCAAACCAAATAAACCTAAACACACCTCTGGTTTTGTGCCCTAAAGCCTTTTTGTTTACATTTTGGCACATCATCTTCCTTCCTGCTATATCATCCTTATGTGTTGGCTGTTAACCATCCCTGTTGACACTCTACAGACAGCAACCATCTGGATTACTCTGATACTGAAACAAAAGTCTGAGTTTGATGATTAGTTGACAAGATCTGAATCACCTTTTTAATATGAACGGATGATAATGACGTCTCTCCTCGATGGACATCAGGGATCCTGGCGCCACAAGTAAAGAGTGAATTCTGCTGATTGTAACAAAATAGCTGTGATGTCTGTGTGTTCAGACCTGACTGATGTCTGAGTGTTTGTTATAACTTGGTAGAAGCGATGTTACATGTTTCATAAATTGTGTAAATGGGGTGACAGGTCTGGCGAGAGCTGCAAAACATTACAGCAAAAAATTCAGATGTTCATATCAGCTCAAAGCACATCATCCAAATAATGAATTTTTATTTGGTTACACCCTTCCAGTTAAGCATCTCTCCAACATAAATAATCGTGTAATCAGCATCCTTGCCCGAGACAGAGTATAGTTTGTGCATCCCTACATCACCATGACACCAGCCTGTGACAAAAATTATTTTCAAATTGATTTTCAAATAATCAATTTACTTGTTTCTTTCATCAAAACAGCATCACTTACATATAAACCTGCTCCTTCCGTGTTTATTTACCTTTATTTTTTATGCAGGCCTTCTCTGGTAACTCCATGTTTATCCTCACAACGCTATGAATTGTGTGTAATTCCCTCAGGCAAAGTCTGCACAGATGTGTACTTAGGTAAAGTATGCATAAAGGGTTCAAAAGTCTGTGAGTGAGCCCTCATGCACTTGACAATCTGACAGTGGGAACACACCTTAAAGTTTGTGTGGAATGTGGAGATTACCATTCAGCCTGTCTGTCCTGTCTCTCAAGCCATGTTCTCCACGCTATCCACCACATGCACTCAGATTTTCCATCCTTTCCCCATCACCTGACTACACCCATCTACACGCCTGCTCCCACTTCTCTCATCAGCCTGCTGGTTTGTTGCCTGCCAGCCTGTGTATCTGCCTTCCAGTCTACATGCCTGTACCTGAATATAAGCTGATTTTTGCAACCAATCACTGACCTGCATCAGTCTGCCTGTTTCATCTCATAAACTATAGTTTATTGCAACATGAATTTTGTTTTTGTAGGTTACAGTTCTCTTGGTTATAGTAACACTGTATTAGTCTGTAGGGACTTGGGAACCGCAAGGTGTCTGATTCAAGTCCTGCTGTAGAGGTGCCAGTTCTCCTTCTGAGCATTGCTGAGGTGAACTTGAGCAAAGCGCCAAACCCCTAACTATTCGGGGCACCTGGGTATGTGTCAGCTGCACCACTCTAATTTCTCCCTCCAAACAACCGTGTGTGTATTTCAGGCAGTGTGTGTAACATACCATCCATCCATCCATCGTCAACTGCTTATCCTGCATACAGGGTCGTGGGGGGCTGGAGCCTATCCCAGCTGACATCGGGCGAAAGGCGGGGTACACCCTGGACAGACTGCCACTCCATCTCAGGGCCACACATAGACAAACAACCAGCCATGCTCACACTCACACCTAAGGAGTAACCAACCAACCTAGTCTGCACGTCTTTGGATGGTAGGACAAAGCCGGAGCACCTGGAGAGAATCCACGCAGACACACGAACATGCAAAGTCCACACAGAAAGGCCGGGATGATCGGGGTTCGACCTCATTTATTAATAATAATAAATAAATCCAAAACTGTAGGAACTGTCTCCACTCAACAAAAGTGCACAACAAAGAGATGGTATGAGCAGCAAGACCTGAGAACAGCATTGGGGTCTTGAAGCCAAGCCTTCACCTCTGTGGTTCCACACCTCCAGAGACCACTTGTGGTATTAATTAGTGGTAGATATTGGATTTGGATTTGTATGGTGTGGGATGTTAACTGATGGGATCTTTAATTGCCAAACAACATACTTGCACCAGTCTGTGTGGAATGTCCATCCTGCCAATGTACAATCCAATGAAACATGTGCCATGCATAAATTACTTCTACTTCCTGCAAAACAGCTTATTGCTAAAAGGATTAGGGTGACACACATATAAACAACACAAACATGCTAATCCTCATTAGCACTGCTGAAAGCCCCTCTGATGCAGTGGTTGAGAGATGGGGGGCATGTAGCCAGGCAGGATGGTGGGAGGCAAAAAGTCAGTTAGCTGCTAATGCAAATGGAGCAGGAATCTGGAGTGTATACACACAATGTACACGCAGACAGGCGGTGTGGTTTCCTCGCGTCAGATAGAAGTTGATCGATAGAGGGAGTGAGTGTGAATGAAAGGAGGGGTCGAAGAGGAGAAGAGCAGCAGCAGACATGGACATTCAGCCAACAGTGCTGGCACACACCACAGACTCCCTCTTGGTTTTTGGATCTGACAATTCCAATGTAATAACAGATAAATAGAGAGGGCTCGTCAGGCCACAAAAGCAAACAGCTTGGGCTTGCCAAAGGGAACAGAGGGTGTCAATGTTGGAGGGCGTGCGTATGTATTTGTGCATGTAGAGAGACAGAGAGAAAGAGCTAATGGCTGACATCTGGCATTGGTCGCCCCCATCTGAGTCCTGCGCTCCAGCACCATACTGTCATGCTGAATGATAAAGCAGAGAGCTTGCCTCTGAATCGGCACACTTGCCGATCCCCCGGCCAGCCCTGGAGGTATGGGCAGGAGAGCCTCTTTCAGCCATTCACCAGTTAATGTGCCAATTTGTTTTCCAGAGTGCTGGAAGGAAGAATTTATCGCCATGTTCTGTGGCTGTGGGCAAATACTGATAAAATGCTCTTTTGCTGAATTTCACTTAATTGGCCACAGTAGGGACAGAGCGATCAAGGAGGAAGAGGAGAGTTTTCAGATGTTCACAGAGACCCCCCTCCCCCCCACCATGTTATATACTGGCCCCCCAACCAACCAAACACTTCCACACACTCCCATCTACATTCATCTGATCCACCAGCAGTGATACCATTACAGCAGAACAACTCATTTTAAAGGATAATTCAGTCTTTTTGGTCTCTCTTTAGCTCACTTAGCTCTAGATCTGGTAACTCCTGAGAAAAATATCTGGCACTTTAGCTGCTAAATGCTCCACTGTGTTCACCAGTTGCATCGTTGCTAACTTTGTCTGAAGTAGTAAAACTAATTATTCTAAAACTATGAGATAATTGAATAAAATATGTTGAGTTATTTTTCAGAATTTGGGTGAACCAACCCTTTCCAGGTCTGGTTTCAGGGTATGTTTATGACTCTGTCTGTCTTTCTTCATTCTTCCTTTCCACCATGCTGTTTCACTGTCAAAATAGTCTATCTAGCCCCATCTTCACTACATAATGATTTCATGGCAGAGAAACAGTGCTGCCAGCCTTCAGGCATGGAGCATATTATTTGCAAATTAAATACTGCATCAGGCTCACAAATTTTTTAACAGCAAGTTGGCAGACATCACTCTCTGTGACTGGAAAGAGATGAGACAAAAGGAAATGACAAAGAGAAGGAGGGGGGAGGATGATACGGACGTAAAGCAGGATCTTAAGGAGAGAAGGACGGGATAAAAGTAGTTAGTGCCTGGGCTTCTGTTTCTGTGCCATCCTGGAGCCAAAACCAGTGGAGTTCTACCAGGGGATGCTCTCCAGAATCTGGCCACACACTAATTACTGGCGGTTTTGTTCAGGAAATTATCTCCATGTCCATTGCTGCATTTCACAGCAAATTAGCCATGGAAATCCCAAAAAACAATAAATAAGACTGAAATTGTTCATTGGGGTCTCCGCTGATTGTCTCGCTCACTTTCTTTGTCCGCCTCCCTAATACTGAAGAAACTAAGAGCCCATTTCCTTTATTTGGGAATTCTTTCTGCCCTCAAAAAAGAGACAAATAAAGGCTTTGTTTAGGTTACGCTGTGAGGTAGCGATAAGCTGTCAGTATTGATGCCAGAGTGTGTAAAAAGCATTCTTAGTGCTGTCATACACACATAGTTAGCAGGCTATTCTTGCCATGTATGAGCACATTGCAATAAGTATGTTGTATAGGGGTTATTTCAATGTATATCCAAATATCTCATATTAGTCAGAAGAGGGAAAAAAGAGGATGATAGAAAGACAAAATGACAACAAAAAGCACAATAAAAAAAATAAACCAAGGAGAAACAACATGAACAGCAAAATGCTGAATGCAAAGGAGAACCACAGCACACTGACATGAGACTAAGTTTTATCAAATTTTTTTTTTTATCTGAAACTGAGATTTGTCCAATAAACTTAACGCCAAAAATGTCTCCTAAAATTTGTTAGGTTCAAATTAGTTAGGTTAAAATGTATAGTATGCATGAGGAAATGCAGAGAAAACAACTGATTCACCAGGCCAATAATTATATCATACATTTTAGGAAGTTTAGGATATTTTGGTTAAATACTGAAAGAGTCAGCAGTGACTTCAATCAAGAGACAGGCACAATGAGTTTACTTTATAAATATCTAACTGAAACCATCTTCCCATAAATTTAACTAAAGTGCTTTTGATGCCTAAACCTAACCACATGCAGGACTCAGGGTATAAATAATCTACGCTTTCAAAGTCCTGCACTTTGAATGCCAATCGTCCATCCTGACCACTTGCATTGGTTACGAAAATGTGACTTGTGACTTGGAAAAAAAAATTGATAATTCAGGCAGCAATCCCCCATCAAAACATAACTAACAGAAAAAATTAGCAGCATATTCATTGGAGACAGAAGTGAAAATTAATATAGTATACCATAGTTTAACACAGCCACTGTGTTCACATCATTTAACACAGTCCACCTTTACTGAATAAAAGGATACTTTAACAGGCTGATGGAGAGAAAGTTTGTTTTGTACTGTACTGCATTATGTTGCAAGTTGTTTTCACCGTGTGGAGATAATTTCTAAGAGGCACAAGGACATCTATGAATACTTATGCTATGTGCACTGAAAGAATAAAAATACCAGCCCAAAGACCATTTGTGGGGAATGAAATAGCAGGCACGACTTTCAGATTCCACTGCATAGCTCATATCATTGGTTGCTCCACTCATTTTTTTCAGCGGTGCCAAAAAAACAGACCTTGGGACTTACACAGCTTGTCACTGTAGATCTTACAGCTCAAAGCCGACACTAACTTACTGATTTTAATACATACGCTAAGTTAGTACAAGTTACTGATAGATCCTGTAATGTGCTCAGTTTCTGTATCTTTGTGTAACCATATCATAGTGAGTCAAACTGTTGTATTCTGTTGTGGTGGAAATGGCCGATGGACTGAAAGACCTGTTTGAATTATGGGTGTGGTGAACTGGCCTAATCACTTTAGGAAAGGGAGCCAGAATGGACACTGATTTATGTAAACCATATATCCCCAAACACGTATAAACCCACCACCAAGTAAATGACACCAAGGACTGAATCCATACAGTCATACACGAGTCCTCAGCAAGTTGGATAAAGATGACATATTTTTCTGTCTTCTCCATGAATATGTCAGCTAGCATGAATGTCTAAAACCCTGGAGGAGGGGTCATCAGTTAGTGACAGTAAGTGGGTCAGTCCATTCTGCAGGGTGAAAGGGTGGACATCCAGACCACCCAGGCCCTGACACACCCAGAGGATGAGCAGAGAGAAGTGTTTGTGTGTGCGTGAGTGGGGTGGGGTTTAGGAGATGTATAGAGGTGCTATACCCAAATGACAAGCCCACTGGTCTCATGGCAAGGCCAAATTAATGACCCGTGCTAACATTACAGGATGAAAAATCCCCACTGTCCGAGCATCGCCCGCCCCACCTGGCAACTGGAATTCTTCATTAGGTCTGGCAAGAGAAGAGAGGGTGTGAGAGACTTTGTGTGTATCATATTTAGGCCAATACATGGGAAAAACATTAGACTTATTGTACATTGCTGATAATGTAAATCATACCTAAGACCAAATAATCACATATAGTATTTGGGCCTATAGCAATATGTTATGGAAAAACATCTGTACGTAACCTGTACGTTTTTTGTTAGGACCCCTGTAGAAAGAGATAGTGGAAATACATTTTTCTGTTTGTCCTTAATGGGGATGATATTAAAAACATCAACGTCAAAAGGATGTTAAAAAGGCAATGGACCTGTCTATGTTCTAGAGCATTCTAATAGGACAAAACACACAGAGCAAGCAAATGAAATAATAAAAATAAAGATCAAACGACCACATTAAAAAACATCAATTAAAAGGATGTTCAAAGGTGCTGGACCCCACAGAGTTCTAGGGGAGGCTGTAGTGGAGTGAATACACAGGTAGGTTTTCAATCTAAATTTAAAAATATCAAGAAGGTTTAAATGTCTTTGGCACTGAGACACTGAGAAAGGACCGAAAGCTACACACACACGGCAGAAATTTAAACCCGCATTGTCCGTTTTTTTTAATAAATGAAAACTTACAGTGAACAATTTGAAATGGGATAGTATCACATAAAACTTCTACACATTCTGGCTTGCATACTAGCTATTACTTTTTTGTACATCACATTCCTTTTGGGATAGTCTGATTATCAGACAAGTAATTATGACGTTATACTCTACTATTCTGTCATACAGTAGATCCAAAACACCAAAATGTCCTCACACTGCTTATGTTCTGAGTTTTTGCATAGGCAGTACGAGCATACGGTGCACAGTGTAGTTGATGGGGTGGGGGTATAAGGGGATTTGCTTGGTTGCTGAGACCAGTTTCAGAATCATCACAGCTTCCTATACCACAGTCAGATTCCCTTTACCATCAGTCCAGACTCAACCAGCCAAGCACTGTGTGTCATCCAAATTCTCACCTCATCATTTTACAATCCACAGAGCCAGGATAAACAAATGGAACCAATCTCATGCGTGGAAATCGCTCTCAAAATAACAACTGCGAATGTAGAAATGTATTATCTTCACCCTCCAAATCCAATTTATTTCATGCATATCTTACCATCTAAATTGAATACAGCACGTAGCTTGTGCGGGAAATCACTTTGAATAGACTTGCCTTATCTTATCGCCGGGCCCTATCTTATCCTGGGCATCTTGCTTTCTAACCATGCAGAGGCGTCAAAGTGTGCAGGTCTCTGCTGAGGGTTGTCTCACTGTGTTTTAATTGGTCTTCTCACGCAGCATGTTTTGCCAGATCCACCCAAACCACCGTAAACTTTTAAAGGAGCCTCCCCTCAGTGTTAATTGACATTTTAGAAGTTAACATAATTTTAATTAAGGCCAATTATCAGATTTTAGAGGGCTTTTAATTGTGGCCAGATATACTTAGTGAAAATATTAGGCAAATTGCTAGAAAGTGACTGTTTGAAAGCCATCATTTAGGATCTGGGAAAAAAGATAATTATTTAAAGAGTAAATTATCTCACTGTGGATAGTACTTAATAAAAGTTAACAAGTCCTCTCTGACAAAATGAAAACCTTAATTAAATAAAGACATTTGTTGTTGAATTTAATTGACAAGCAGAGTCTGGTCCTGGTTCTCTGGAGGTTCCATTCAGACTGAAAACACTGATGTGGTTCATCCAGTGATTTGAAATCTGCTGGATTGAGCTGTTCCTGAAATGCATGAATGAACATGTGCTGTGACCAAATGTGCACAAGGTTTATGAAAACTACACTACTTTCTCCTTCCTCTAGTTGGTCCAGGCAGATGGTCCAGATGCAAATATCAACTATTGGGCCATGCTTGGGGTTGGTAATTCAAGTTAGCTAATAATAAGCAAGATAAATATTAAAGAGGTGGTATTATGCTTTTTGGCTTTTTCCCTCTCCTTTATGAAGTTACATACTTATTGTGTGCATGTAATAGGTTTGCAAAGTGAAAAAGCCCAAAGTCTCCCACAGGAAACTCTGCTCTGCACTGCCTGAAAACAAGCAGCCCCAGCCGCTTCCCTTTCATCCTTGTGATGTCACAGGGATGAAAGCTAAATGTGTCTCATTTAACGCTTGCCAAGTGGCTACTCCGACACAGCCTCAAAAACACCGGTGGCAAAACACTGAGCTGCAGCGCACATCTCCTCTCCCTTCCAGACACTAGCTACCCTCCAGGCAGTCAGTGGACATAAAGTTGTTACTGTGATGTAGAGACAGAGC
>JAPMOB010217485.1:0-13049 GCA_029875015.1 Lepomis gibbosus | reverse complement strand
CTTGTTACATGATCACGGTACATTTACTGCATTTAGCCGACGTGCTACATCGTTAGCTCGCCTGCTGCTTTCAGTAACTAACTTTACTATCTGTGAATCTGTCACCGGAGGCTCAGCAATGTCAGCACAGCTACAAGTATTGAATGATAATGTGTATCATTCAATAACGGGTAGTGAGCTGGACTAAATATTATAAGATTGTGTCACACTTTATAACAGTAAGACCGCAGTAAGCAACTTTACTGTAACGTTAACTAGAGTTAGTGGATGGCTTTTCATCTGGGTTGTATATTATGTGGGTCATGTTAGTTACAGCGACTGAGAGGTGGAGAAGCTGTGTACCTATCAGGAAAAGGCAATACATCTAAATTGAACGTTACGAAGCAAACAGCGGTGAGTCCGAGCTACTGTAGCGTTAGCTAGCTGCTCGTGGCTGCATCACTATGGGATGGTAAACAAATCGCTCCACATTAGCTTTTTACAGTTACATAATTTCTTGCAGGCTTTGACAAGTTGAGTTTATGTTGGAGTCTTTGTTGTGCTGGGAGTAGGTCTTTCTTAGTGTTAGCGGACTCCATGTCGTAAGTTGCAGTGTCGTCGCTGCTGAGAGCAAAGTCGACACAGCGAGAGGCTCGGGAGCGCGCATGCTGGTGTCAGTCGCTGGATTTCGCGGAAAATCCGACACGGAGCCTTCGAATAGGAATAGGAATACCTGCCTTCAGAGTTAATAGCCAAACCCGGCAAGTGGATTATTTTTAATGTCAGATTACAACCCCTTCACACACAGGAAATAAAAAAGGATTCATTTTAGTAGAAAAACGACATATAGCCCCTTTAATTGGCCAGCAAACTCGCCTGACCTTAACCCTATGGAAAATCTATCGGATATTGTGAAGAGGAAGATGCGATACGCCAGACCCAACAATGCAGAAGAGCTGAAGGCCACTAACAGAGCAACCTGGGCTCTCATAACCTGAGCAGTGCCACAGACTGATTAACTCCATGCCACGCCGCATTGCTGCAGTAATTCAGGCAAAAGAAGCCCCAACTTAAGTATTGAGTGCTGTACATGCTCATACTTTTCAGTTGGCCAACATTTCTAAAAATCCTGTATGTTCATTCTTACACATTTTGAAAATAACCCTGCACTGACGAGAACCAAATTTCTTACGTTGGCGATATCAGTCAAGGAGACGTTGTCAATGTTTTTGGAGATCTCCTCAGAGGAGCAGTAGGATCCGTTAGTCAGAGCCTGAGTGCCCATGGCCTCCAGCAAACCCTCTGAAGTCTCCAGAGACATTAGGAACTGCCCCTTCAGCTGGGCCCTGCAGAGAAAACAAAGACAAGCACATCATAAGCCACAATAGTACAAACTAGGAGGAAAACAGCTATCATGATATATTTTCTTCTGAATGTTAAGTATGGTGGGGGAAAGGAAGTGAAATGTTTTAATTACTTCAGTTTTAATCAGTTAACCAGTTCACAGATTATGAAGATTATGTTGGGAACAGTAGTTTTACCAGGGATGTAGTAATTTTGTCTTAAAATAACAGCCTCAGAAGCATTTTGATGGTACAGTGACTTCTAAAAGGGAGGATGGCGTCTCCATTATTGCCACTCTGGGTGTGGAGTGCCTGGTCTAGCACTATGTAGCATCGGAATGCCAGGCAGGACAAGACTCTTGAGCAAACTAGCTATAAGAAGAAGCTAGCTCTGTATTCTCAGTACGGCTATCCTGGCAGAAATTGCAAAGAGACCAAAGAAGACAATGGCAGAGGAAGCAGGGAGGAGAAAAAGAGAGCGTGACAGAGTAAGAGACTGCAGAAGAGTAAATTTTGGACTGGCTTTTACTCTTTGGCGTGAGCTAAAAGAGCTGAGAGGCTGCAAGACAGACGCCGAGCTGGCCTTCTCTCTGTTAGACTAGTAAGTAGGGTTGTGTGATATGGCAAAAAATTCATTTTCAGATATAGGTCATTTCAAATCCCAGTAACAATATATAGAACATTTTTTGTAAATTCAATGAAATATGGCATTTCCAACTGGAACTCAACATTTCTCTGCACTGTCACTGTCTGTCAACACCATGACAAATATAATAGAGTGAACAACGACACAGCAAGTAAAGTAACTAATGTTAGCTAGGTTGTGGATTAGCAAAGCGACGCTACTTGCTGCTGCAAAGCTAACATGAGAGGAGGAGACTGTCCCAGAGCAACACAGCAGCTCCAGACAGCAATATTCACTCTCCTGCTGCTACATCTAGCATCATAAAAGCAGCATGTCTCGGGGAACTATAAAGTAAGCTGTATGTCCATCATTTAAAGTTACCTGACTGACACACACATCATGGCTGGAACTGCTGGATTAGTGTTTTATGGCTCGTCTATTATATTTAATGCAATCTCTTCTCCGCAACACTGGCACGTGCGGAAGAACCAGAATGAACCGGGGAGAAGTTAGTTCCAAGTTGAATATTAGTGTTACATTGGACATTTGATAGATGTCAAATTCCAATGTAAAGCTAACTTCACCACAGTGCATAGCGAAAATATTAAGGTAAAGTGAGGAATTTGCGACAACGATATAAACAATGGAGCATAATTGTAAACGATAGACATTTTTCTATTGTCAAATGATAGATATCGTCATATCGCACAGCCCTACTAGGAAGTAGTAACTTATTAGCTGGCTTGCTGTGTCTTGTGTTGTTGCACTTGCCTGATATTTGGCAATGATAAGCAAAGTTTTTGACATCATATATAATTTAAATATATATTTAATTTATAACAGATGGTTTATAAAGTAAATTGCATTCTGAAACTGTAGGGTTGCCAAATTGCAAATAATATCTATTCTTACACAACGTTGCTTTAATGGCATAAAAGAACAGAGAATGGCATCAGCAACAAGGACCAAGTGGCAACTGTTTCATGAATAAGTTAGTATATACCAATGTATATACATATAGCACTTTGGAAAATATAAATAAAGTCAATTAGCAGGGATGAGATTGTGTTTGTATTTTTTTACATCTTGAAATGAAACAATAATATTAAGTCGGATGTCTGTGTGTCTTACTTGGCCCGAGTGAGGTCAGCAGCTGTGACTCCACCATTAGCAACCGCCTTCACCTGGTCTAGAGCTGCCTTAATCACCTAAAGAGACATGACACTGATTATGTCAAGACATTTTACCTTTTCCAGTTTCATTTTGACACAAACAGACTGCACCTACAGCACAGTTTGTGCTGGTGAACAAGGCTGTTGTCATGACTATGAGATACTTACATCACCAGCAGCTGCAGCCTGACAAATGGTGTAGACCCCAAACAGACCAGAGTCAGAGTAGCTTGCATTGAATGCACTGACCTGTTCAGGAAAAAAAGAAAATGCTTTTACAGGCAGTGCGATTATTAACACATTTGAAGGAGAAGGCATAGAGCTTTCACGGTAAAGATGCACAAAACAGGGTGAGCCAGTCAAAATGGATGTATAAGCTGTTTTACAAGTTTATATTACAAACTGACAACCACTCACATCAAAGGGGTCAGCAGTTGCCTTGGCAACACCTTGGACCAGTTTGCTGGAGGCGCATGAGCCCCTCTTGACATGTGGCCCAGCTCCCAGTAAATGCTGCAGGACACTGAAAGCCAGAGCCTCGCTGGTGCCCGCTACTGCTGACTGGCTCACCACCGCTGAGTGGACCAAACTGCTGGTGCTGGGCAGACGAATCTCACCTAGAGAGAGGCAGGAGGGGGCGAGACAGGGAACATTTAGGGTGTGACATTTTCTTGGGTTGGAAGTATTAAACTATAGTTAAACTTTAAGTGGCCTATGACCAACATGCAGATGTTTTACGACGTTGGTACTGCTCACCTCCACGGTACTGAGCCTTGGCCCCTGTGGTGCCCGTCCCGCTGCGAATGTTGAGGAAATGCTCCCCAACTTGCTTCAGCACTGCGTGGTTGACACCTGAAGAAAAGAGAAACATCATAAACTTAATGATTGCTTGGTTTGTTACTTTGACATCCATTTCCATTCATAGTATTATATAAACACACATCAAGTTACGACAGTACTGATATCATTATACTGTGTTATAAAGTTAAAAGTTATAATGGCCCCTACCAAGTCCAACAAGAGCCATTCTTGAGCTTGTGAAATTGTTCTGGACAAACT
The DNA here is from genome assembly GCA_029875015.1 of Lepomis gibbosus. Taxonomy (NCBI): domain Eukaryota; kingdom Metazoa; phylum Chordata; class Actinopteri; order Centrarchiformes; family Centrarchidae; genus Lepomis; species Lepomis gibbosus. The sequence continues at coordinate 8,871 of JAPMOB010217485.1, read as the reverse complement.
GGTGCAGCTGGAGAAAAAATACAAACGTTAGAAAGAGGTTTTAAATGGGTATCCATAAGTCTGAAGGACTAAACAGTGGAAAAATACTTACATGTTCAGACTGGATATTGCCAACCATATGGTCAGGACAGTACAGGGAGTTACAAAGGGCATTCTTGTAGGCTGCTCCATGCAGACCTTCAATCACACCTGGAAAAGACAGAAAGAGGCATGACCACAAACTGCAATATTCTGATGTTAAAACTAAAACGTGATGTGTTCCTAATTAATAATGTGTGCCTGTATGGTGCAGTGATTGGATTAGGTGTACTTATCTAATCATCTTTGTCACTTAAGTAAATAACACATTTTCATAAAAACTGCCAGACTTTTTATGAAATTTTACACCAAATATTAGATATAACTTCATAAACAAGACGCTGGCTATTTCATCATCTTTGCTGTAGTTTATAGTGTGGTAAAAGTTTGCAGATTGCAGCTTTATTTGTGGCAATACTTATAAAAACACTCTGCCTTGTAAAACAGTGTTTTCAGATATGCTTAATCCATAAGGAATAACTAATTATTGGAAAATGCCAGATCTGATTCATTTGCTCCACGATTAATCTAAGTCATCATTAATCAATTCATTAATCTGGCATTTGTCATGTCATCCTGTGCGATTAAATAACTACAAAATAGATGTGATTTCTGTGTGCATTGCAGTCCGCTTATAATCCACTCCACACCGGGCTCTCGCATAAGCCCCTAAAAACAGATACGTACGAACCAGAAAAAAAGATTTATTCTGTGTGAGAGTAACGTTAAATACAACAACCTACTGCAACCCCCCTTTTCTGTAAATCATACAGCCCTAGTGCAGGGCATTAATGAATGGCTTTTTCACAATGTGTGATACTGCTTGAGCAGACTATATACTTTCTGAATCTCCATCTTACTTATGGTGTTATCAAAGTGGCATCTTCTGTCAGTAATCAGGCTATGCTCCAAAGCATGCAGGTGGAAATAAAAAGTTAGTAGTCCTACAATAAACCACTGTGGACATACAGATCTAAAAACACATTTGGAATGAGGTCTACAGTCAGATTATTGCAGACCAAATAAACAGTCTGTGAGTGCATTGCAAGGGAAAAAAGACCCACCTATTTGAGTGCTCTGCCCAGCCTGGGCCTTGTCCATCTTCACTCTGGGCGTGAGGTCTGACACCTCCCACGGCCGGAACTCTTGGGCTGTAGTCACGTTGATCAAATACTCCATGACTGTATCACTGTAGACAAACAACAGAGAGGGACAAAAACGTATTAGTGGTATGAGGTGCTGAAACTTTTCTTACTGTATGTATGTTTTTGCCCTTAATACCTATTAGCCTGCGCTAGAACTTTGTCAGGCCTATCGTCTTCTTATCTCATTTCAACATTGATGTTTTTAACGGTTTCATTTTAAATTGTATTATTATTTTTGCTTGTGGTGTGACCTATGGATTCTTTTTGTAAACTGTATTGGGGCCATGCTGCATGGTGATTCTGCACCTCTGCACACAAATTTATTTGATGATTGTTTCATGAAAACGTGTTGTAGGAGACTGCTTTGACATTATGCTTATCTCAGCCACAGTTTTTCATGAAGAATCAAACAAGTGTTTTATAGATACCTTCCTAGTTTAAAATGAGCAACTATTGATACTAAAAACCCAACAATTTCAGACTTTTGTAGTTTTAATCACAACATTGATATTATTCAGGGACTCACATGTCGTCTCTCAAGCAGTCAACAGTGTAGATCATGTTCTCTCTGGACGAAGTCACGCTGCAAAGAAACACAGATGAGCAGATATCCAGATAAGAAAATTTAAACTTGTCTTCAGTGGTTTGTTATGAAGTTTCTTGGAGGTTACTGACCTCAGGCTCCCCCCCACTGCCTCAACACCACGACATATCTTGAAAGCGGAAGCTCCTTTGGTTGTCTGGAAAAGTAGAAATGCCAAGTTAACACAAAGTTAAAAAAGAAGGCATATACATCCAGTACAGTTTTGGTCTTGTGCTTTACAGTTGTATGATTAATACTATATTAAAGACAACCAAATAAATACTAAGTTATTAATAGTTGTTTCAAACTCAAAATACACAGAGTATATCTTACCAGGCTGGAGGCCAAGCGGAGGAGGTGGGTGACCCCCTGGTTCTCTGGGGTCTCATAACGACAGCCAGCCCTGATGAACACTCCAATCTTGGAGGCTGGGGAGTAGTTCTCTAGGGAGGCGATCACCAGTCCACTGGGCAGTTTGGTCACCTGGACAGAAGGACACAAATGGGGACGTCCTTTAGTTTTATCATCAAGTATAGACGGACATTTAATTAAAACATGTCAGCCAATAAGGCTCAGGTTTCACTTTTAAAAAGGGTATCTAAGATCATTTGGACATTTATTCAGATGATTTGACATTTTATACTCAACATAATGAGAAGAGAAAAACAGTTAAAACATAATACATAAGTAACATACTGTATGTCTTTTTCTATAAACAACTCAACTAATCCCTTCATTTTCAGACGCAAAACCACACTGTCTGGACCGAGCCAACCCCGGCTCAGCCATCCTTATCACTGCCCAACATACATGGATGTCCTGGTAGGAAAGGGCAGCCCCTGGAGAGAGCTTGAGGCCAGCCAGGGGCTGGGCAAGGGACTGGCCTGTTCTGGCAGCCGCATAGAATCGTCTCTGTGAAGAAAGAAAGACATGTCAACAACCACTGACCTGCACATCCTGCGGCTGTAACTTAACGTGTTCGGCGGCACCAGTGAACTCCACCTTACGGGCAGCCTGGGCCGCGTAAAGCCTTGTCTGGAAAAACAAAGAACATGGGAAGGCGGGACATTACAACTAATGTGTTGCTGGCTTGCTCAGCTGATGCGAAGGCATGAAAGATAGTGAAATGATAGTTGAAATGATAGTTTTCTTGACATTATTTCTGTCCTCTCATACACAACATACTTTCACAAAATTAATCATTTTATTTAGTTTGCATCCTCACATGGTACATAAGTGTAGCTCAACACCCTGCACTGCTTCCTCTGTTCTGGTAAATTATTGTATGTTTTGGTACAACTCTTGTAGTAGACCATACATAAAACTGACTAACTGCCCCTGAACGGATTTCTGACACATGACAAATTAATCTCACCACATTTAGTGTCTCTTCAGGAGTTTAGCCATGATCTTCATCATCAACTCCATCTGCTGATGAAAATAATATCATATGTTCTAAAGCTCAATTACTACCTACTAAATTTACCTCTTTTAAGGTAAATTATTTCAGACTTTTGACAGCCAATGTAACTTTAGGTCTATGTATATTTGTAGGCTATTTTAATCAGCACAGTAAAAGCCTTGTTCTTATTTCAGTACACATAGGCAATGTTACCAATTCTCCATGTTGAAAATATATTTTGATATTTTTGTCTATTGTGTAACGTTATCTGTTGGTTTATAAAAGGCTCCAGATGACTGCTTCCTTGTCTGCTCTTCATCACACCTGGTCCGGACACGAACCTGAATTCCGTCCAGCAATCACACAAAGAGTGAAACGCACGCCTGCGGCGTGTACAGCTGTACGGCACACAAACAAATAGGATATTTTAACTGAAGTCTTTACCGATAGCTGACTGATTCCCCTGATCCCCTTCATCTCCAGTCTCTCCTTCAAGCAGGACGATGGAGCAATATGGCTGACGTGAAAGTGCCCTACCCAGAATGCCCAGCGCGCTCCTCGCTCGGAAAAGTACCACTGAGCCAATGAGCGTGCGCCCTCTGTTGCCACGGAAATAAATTGTACAGCACTCAGTGAACAGTATCGTACAAATGTCTCAGAAAATCAATTCAGAATCATTTATTTTAACAATTCCTAAACAAATCGGCAGGTCTATTTGCTCTATGTCAAAAGGAGATAGTTGTTTCTTTTCCTCATCGCACCTGCAGGAAACGTTTTTTCAGAAATGTGCCATGGGAGGTTTGACTGTTGCTTAACAAAAACCCATAAATGTATGTAAAACCCTCACTACACATAAATTAAATTGTATCTTGCAACACCACATTCTAAACAAACGTTTCAGGAATGATAATATAATAAATAATAAATATATTCTGTTCATTCTGCACTGCACAACCGGATGTTTCCAGGTTTATTAGGCTACTGATAATTGAAAATTATAGAAAAAAAACAAGCTCTTGTTACCCATCTTATAATAATCCTAAATCTTATATAAATAGCTTATTTTTTTTCAGTTTTCCATAAACAATTTCAGCAGTATCTTTAATACTATTCACTCTTTCACGAATAAAAAAGCTGTAATGACTGTCAATGAATGTATTACTTTTAATTTATTTCATTATTTTAATTTTAAACTATTATTTTTTCGCCTATTCTTTTTTGCATTTGTTTATGTTGTTTTTTACAGTGCTGTTTAACCCACCTGACAATTTGTTCCCATGATCGTTGTGTTTTCATTGGAAAAAATAAATAAAGTAACATTGCGACATAACTGTATTATAACACAAAATTATGTATTTGCATAAGTCAGTAAAATAATAAGGCTATATTTTGATATTTTAAGTATCGGCAATAAAAATAAAACCAAAATAGATAGTAGAAATACAAATATTCAAAAACGTAAAAGTAAATAAATTAAATATTGAGTAACAATAAAGCACATGTTAATAAAATAAAGGCCTATGTCAAGTAGAAATTAAAATTGCATTTATGAGCACATTTAAAAAAAATTCATTTAATTGAGCAAACAGCAGTCACTTCCGGTCCTTTTAGATTTTTCCCCCAGTGCGCATGTGCGTCCTTCCACACGTGTGGTATACGTTAGGACTCAGTACATGTTACAGAGCTTAGAGAGTTTGTAACGCCACAAAACTACTTAAATAAAACACGCATTGCTTCCTGCTTCTTGTTGCCCTTTCCAATCTAGGTGAAAGAAAATAGTCCTCCGTGAAGCATTTCGCCGAGAGGGCCGGAATACCAGAAAAAACTATTCACGATGGTGAGTGTTGTTTCGAAAGTAACGAACAAGCTAACAGACTAGCTACCTATTAGCAAGCTAAAGAAAATCTGCTGTAGAAAGAACTACCCTGTAACTCACAACATCCTCGTGTTTCACCTTACATCTGTCCACATAACGTATCACTTTCCCGTGGTTAATATGGTTTTATTTGGTTTTATGTACCATGACCAGACTGAAGCTCAAGTGAACCCAAAGGCCTACCCTCTTGCCGACGCCACGCTGACCAAAACCATCCTGGATCTGGTGCAGCAAGCCTCAAACTACAAACAGCTGAGGAAGGGGGCTAACGAAGGTGAGGAAACACAAGTTTTGGGACTAAAATGTAACTAGTCCGTGGGTTCAGATACAAAGTGGGAGTCAGTCTGTCCACTTTTCAAGGAAACGTTAATTTGACATCAGAAAAGTTTGTGAAACGTGGTCTTTTGACGTTAATAAGCACAAATAAGTTGGACTTGTACGTCTCATGTGAATTTTAAAGATCCAGACCTGGAAAATCACTTAAACAAAGTCCAGGTGCCCTTGATTTTAACACACCTTGGATAACTATGACCTGCACGATGAAGATTTTCATTATAACATTAGGTCTTCAACAAATCACTTACTTCAGCGCCACAGCTGCAACGATTAGTCAAATTGATCAACAGAAAATTAATCGCCAAATATCTGGATCATTGATTCATCTTTCAGTCATTTTTCAAACAAAAAACCCAAATGTCCTGGTGCTGCTTCTCAACTGAGGATTCTGTGTTTTTTTTCATATATGGTAACAAATTAAATATAACTGCTGGTTGGATAGGATAAAACAAAATGACTGTGTTTAATAGAACAGTTGTCAACTATTAAATTAATTGCCAACTGTTTTGATGATTCTAAATGTGAATATTTTCATTCATAGTTTCATTACTCCTGACATTAAACTGAATATCTTTGAGTTGTGGACAAAACAAGACATGAAGACATAATTTTATAGACAAAACAACTAATCAAGAAAATAGTCGTTAGTTGCAGCCCTACTATGATGTTAAGCCTATACCATCCCAAAGACCTTTGCTGGTTGTTAGAGGGGTGTTGTTTTTGTTTAATCAGAGAGACAGAGTACAGTGTGGTGGCTTTGTGTCACTGTCATCTGTTCTAAAACCAGTCGGCAGCTGAAACAGTTTGATGTAACGCTAATGACGTAAAAGATATAGTACTAACTGATCTACTTCTTCTGCAGCCACTAAAACCCTGAACAGAGGCATCGCTGAGTTTATTGTGATGGCTGCTGATGCTGAACCACTGGAGATCATTCTCCACCTGCCACTGCTCTGTGAGGACAAGAACGTCCCGTACGTGTTTGTCCGGTCCAAGCAGGCCCTGGGCCGGGCCTGTGGGGTGTCGCGCCCTGTCATTGCTACCTCAGTCACCATAAAGGAGGGGTCTCAGCTCAAACCGCAGATTCAGTCTGTTCAACTGGCTATTGAGAGACTTCTTGTGTGATCAATTTTTTTTGTTTTTTGTTTTGTGACAGTCTTCTTGGAAAAAAGGAGACAAATTCCAGATTGAAAATAATGTCTCCTGTTTAATTAAAAAGAAATAGTTGTTATGCATGACAAGATTTTGTTTTTCTTACTTTTTAGGACAGTGCGTCCGTTTAAATGTATCAGTCTTGTAAAGCATCATCTGATTCATAATAAAAATTTTATTTAAACTGTGTTGTGTTCATTTAGAATTTTCATGTTAATTGTGGTTTTTATTCAGATTGTGTTAAACCTTTACAATATCAGATGCATCTAAAGACATTTGTGATTGAGAATTGATCAATGTAGGCAGGAATATGAATTTCAGCTCTAGGTTGGGCAGTGTGCTGTAGAGACAGTTGGCATGTTTTCATTGCAGCCAAACCTGGAGTTGTTGCCACCATGAGCTGTGGGCCTTCACAGTGCAACATCCAGACTTAAAATGTTTTTTATTCGCAAACAGTCTTGGATTGTGTCACCAGTCCTGCCACTACTTATATGATCTATATACATTGCTCAAAATAATTAAGGGAATACTTAAATCACACATCTTGAACACCCTGTGTAATTCTAACAAACTACAAAAAGTCACATTTTCATTCTCAACACTTTGGCTGCTGCTAGTCTCACTCGAACTACAAACTTTGCTGTTTCAGCAGATTTTTGTCAGGAAGTCATTTGATCAAAGCGATTCTGAAATTAGTTGATCAAATATCTTTGTCATGTAAAATAAGCTCTGGGTAAAATCGTGTAAAATGTTGTTTTCTAAACATCTTCAACACAAAAGTATTAATAAAATGTTCTTGTGCCAGCAATGTTCTTGTGCCAGCAAAGTTAGATACTTCCAAGAAATGGGAGGACCTACTCCTCTTCTGCAGAGTTTTTTTCCCCCTTTATTGACAAAATTTACATAGGGCCTACAAAGTGGCAAAGTACAAACCAGTGTATAATAAGGGAACAGACAAGCTCGGAAAATGAAGTACACTAAAAATAAATTAAACAACCCAAAAAGTAAATTAAAAAAGGGGGGGTAAGGAGTAAAGTAAAGTTTTGGATTAAAGCTAGGGGTTTTCTGTAAGGTTAAGGTCATCAACTAATTTAGAGATCTGAAAAATATGAAAAATTTGGCCTTGATTTCATGAATTTGTTTTTATCTTCTGCCCACAGAGTTCAGAGCCTTCCCTGACATACGGACAATTTCAACGCTGACAGGCTATCGACTCTCTCGCTCCAGTTGAAAACATTCAACCCACTCGAATTCCTTCGCGTCCCCGGCGCCGCCCCCTTCGCGTCGCTTCCTTTTTATATACAGTCTATGGTCGCTTCCAATGGTCGCTTCGTGCCGCCCAACAGGAAATCGCGGCTACACGCGCCTTTGCATTGACTTTGTATGTAAACTCATCGGCCCGAACGCTCGTTCTGAAAGTACCATTATTGCAGCTCTTGGATGTAACTCTTAAACACAGTCACGGGTTTAAACTTTGGACCAAATACTTTTACACTAAAGTCTCATCTGAATCGCTGGACCGGGAGTCATGGCTGGGCCTCCTGTTATCATATGGGAGCGTGAGGTTGAGCGCTTGCTGCATTACAGAGAGCTGATCCCTCGTCTGGAGGAAGCTCTAGGGAAATTCTCCAGACGAGACAGCGCAGAGGTGATCCAGCCTGTGCGCTCCACAGTGCCCTTGCAGAAACACAACGGGTAGGCGCCTGTTCTGTGCTTCCAAGTGTAGTTTTAACATATGAAACATTAACTGTCTGTTGCTGGCTCGTTCGCTTTTACAGCTTCCTGGGAATGATGCCTACGTACATGGAGAATGACGGAGTCCTGTCCACAAAGTTAGTGTGTTTCTACAATAGGGAAGATGGTTCAACGTTGCCTGCCGCTAAAGCCACGGTAGTGCTGCTGGACCCAGAGTATGGGAATGTAAAGGCTGTGAGTAAGAGTAATTCATGTCTAAATTTCTCATAAATTACACATTAAAATCCTGCATTAGAATGATCTATGCTACATAAAAACATTTAGTTCCTGGTGAAGGCAAAAATGGAGAAGCAAGAGCTGCTAGATTTCGAAAGTATCCAACCTAAAAAAATAAAAGTGAACTGAGTCATTCTACGAAACGGGTGCCATTTGGGTCCGCAGTGTTTGATGAGATGCATAAGTTACAAAAATATTCCAAAGTGTGTTTCCAAAGCTTAAAGCTATTAATTTAAGTGTTCTTGTTAGAATGATATATAATGAAAATACTATTTCTAAAGATAACATACTATTTTTAATGGTTTTTCATTAGAACATGGCCAATTTC
>JAPMOB010217482.1:0-17558 GCA_029875015.1 Lepomis gibbosus | reverse complement strand
TCTCGGGCTGATCTGAAGACAAATCAACGGGTGACGCAGAACATGTTGACCTGGTGGTCAGAAACTGATCATCTTGTAACTCCCACAAAATAGTTTTCCGTGCATCTGTCACTGTTTTGATATTTCAGTGTCAAAGTACATTTCTCTTGCCTAAGACTGCTGACTTTTCTGGTAAAAGTCTGTTTTCTTGTATTTGATTCAGATACGGGAACCTTGTGGTCTACTGATTTTACACTATATATAAAAAAGTTTTGGGTCGTTTGCCTTTACAGTCACATAAAGGTTAATGACATCCCATTCTTAATCTGTAGGGTTTAATAAGGAATTCTCTTCTGGGAAGGCTGTTTTTATTAGTGTGTTCATGGGAACTTTTGACCATTCTTATAGAAGCCCATTTGTGAGGTCAGGCCCATAGATGTTGGACGAGAAGGCCTGGCTCGCAGTCTCTGCTCTAATTCAACCCAAAGGTGTTCTATCCGGTTGGGGTCAGGACTCTGTGCAGCCAGTCTAGTTTCTCCACACCAAGTTTGCTCATCCACGTCTTCATGGACCTCGCTTTGTGCACTGACGCTCAGTTATTTTGGAACAGGAGGGGGCCATCCCCAAACTGTTTCCACAAAGGTGGAAAGAATCAAATTTTACAAATTGTCAGTTCCTTTCACTGGAACTAAGGGACCAAGCCCGACCACTGAAAAACAACCCCACACCATAATCCCCCCCTACCAAACTTTACACTGGGCACAATGCAGTCAGGCAAGTACCGTTCTCATGGCAACCGCAAAACCCAGAGTCGTCCATCGGATTGCCAGACAGAGAACCGTCACTCCAGAGAACACGTCTCCTCTGCTCTAGAGTCCAGTGGCGTTGTGCTTTACACGTCTGCATCCAACACTTTGCATTGCACTTGGTGATGTAAGTCTCAGGTGCAGCTGTGCGGCCATGGAAACCCATTCCATGAAGCGCTCTACACACTGTTCTCGAGCTAATCTGAGGCCACACGACGTTTGGAGCTCTGTAGCTTCTGACTCTGCAGAAAGTTGGTGACTTCTGCGCACCTCAGCATGCGCTGACCCCGCTCTGTGATTTAATGTGGCCTGCCACTTCATGGCTGAGTATCTGTTGTTCCCAGTCGCTTCCACTTTGTTATGTAACAGTTGACTGTTAGTTAGTTGTGAGGAAATTTCACAAATGGACTTGTTGCACAGGTGGCCCCTATCACGGTACCACGCTTGAATTCACTGAGCTCCTGAGAGCGACCCATTCTTCACAAATGTTTGCAGAAACAGTCTGCATGCCTTGATTTTATCCTGCTGTGGCCTTGGAAGTGATTGAAACACCTGAATTCAATGTTTTTGAGCCAATACTTTTGAGCATATAGTGTATATCTGTGGACTAGTTTAAGAACGTTTCAGCAATAAGATTTGTGGTCATTTATTTCTTTATATAAATCTTTTAATCACAACTATGCCATCAAAATTATATATAAATATATATAATGTGATCATATGCATGTAAAATCCACAAAAAACATTTTTTATTTAGACAGTTTTTAAATTCTGAATTTAAAGCATTTCATCTTTATTACATTTACATTTATTCATTTAGCTGAAGCTTTTTATAATTAGAAGCGACTTACAATTGCTATCCATGTCAGAGGTCGCACGCATCTGGAGCAACGAGGGGTTATTAAGGAAGAAATGATTTAAAACACCTTTACCAAATTTCTCGAATGCAGCCTGTTTTGCTTTACCTGATTGCTTGAGTTTAGTCCACGTTTAATGTTTATTGTGTTTTTATTTTTCTTACACTTCATGTTTTTATCCATTCTGTAAAGTCCCCAACCAGATTCAGTTGTCAGCTAACGTGGATCCAAATAAATCAATTAATTTAATTATTAAATCAATTAATAATTAAATTATATTAATAACAAGCTTTTTAACTTTTTAAAGTAAAGCAAGTAAAATATCTGGTTTCAGGTAGCCTGTTCATTTATTTTTTTACTTATTGTCGATAACACTCTGTAGTTGAGGCACATTTACTCCATAAGACTATATATATATTCGAAGTTCAGCTTGTTATTAAGTCAATAGGCTAATTAAAGCTGCTTAATTTCCCTCATGGGGATCAATAAAGTCTTATCACCCTATAGTTTCTCAAAACAGTTTAATTGTTGTACCTTCATCAGACAGCAGATGGAGCCATTTGCTTGTTAATGATCAGAGTGAGCTGTTGATCTTTACTGTCATCAAACATGATGTGAGAGTGCTGTTAAAAAACTACACCTACAAACAAAGACAATTAGAAGAGCCATCACACATACAAATGTCTTTTATTTTGCAGTTAAAATGAGGCAAAATATGTTTCTTTATTTTGTATATTGTTGTTAATGAAGCACGTTTTCAATACCAAATGTTAGAAAACTTCAAAAATATTGATTCTAATAGTTTTTGTAAGTGTTTGTTGTTAAGTTGTTTTTGTTATTTAAAATGTCTGCTCTTTTTTCTTTTGTTTTGTAAAACTCTTCAAGCTAAATTATATTATTATTATTATCATTATTAGTAGTAGTAGTTTGAGTTGTATTTAGGGTTGCAACTAAATCCTTTTTATTACATTTTCATATTAATCACTATTCATTTAATTTCACCATATTTCCATATCTAATTGTTACACGTGTTATTCTAAAAAACCTTTAATGAAGAATGAATGATTAGCCTATCTATTGTTTTATTTTGTAGTTACCATGAATCCATTTCCTGTTTTCTGCCCGTTACTTTCCGGTTTCCTCCTATCTAACTCCCGGCAGCTTGTCGCGGTCGGATCGGTCCCCGCGCAGCAGCATCCAGCCCTTCAGACCGGACGGAGAGCCGCGGACTGAGGCAGCAGATCCTCCGTCTCCCTGGTAGATTTTCAGCCTTTGCACTTTGTTCTCAGGGTCGCAGGTAGAAGAGTGTCTCAGCGGGGACCTCCGGACGCTTCCTGGACAACATTAATTAACTTACATCTCCGGAAAACAAGTGGATTTTAACCCGCTGTGGAGCAGCGAGGAGGTTTGGAGGATGAACCCTCAGTGCGCCCGCTGTGGGAAGATCGTCTACCCGACGGAGAAAGTCAGCTGCCTGGACAAGGTGAGAGCATCCAGGTGATATTTACTCTGCACAAACCGGGTCTGATTAAAACCGAACTAAACCGGCGCAGATCAGAGTTTAAACTGCAGGTGGATCACGTGACGTGTGGAGGCAGGTGGAGGTGTAACAAACACACCTGCACTGGGCTTTAAACGTCCCACAGTGGATGACGGAGTTGTTTTTATGGGGTTGACCAGAAAAAGGCAATGAGGCAGATTGATTGATTGATTGATTGATTGATTTGCTGGTTAGTTGATGTTGTATTTCTGCTTTTAAATATCCCGAGATGTGCTGACAGTTGAACTGCACTGACCTTTAAATATGAATGATTTCTTCCAGTATCTCTACTGTGCAGCGCCAAAATAGATTGATTACATAAAACAGAAACAGCACGTTGGGCCTTTTGATGACTTTCATTCCTCTGATAGTTCAATATCACCGATTGACAATTAATGAACGTATTTCATGATTAATTTATTTAAATGTGTTGATGTATGGGAAGTTTATGTTTAATTCATCACACTTTATTCATCCTGTTCCATTAGTTTAGTTAATAAAATATTAATTTAGTGTTATTTTATTATCCTAAATGAGGCCTAATAGGAACATTTCAGTGTGTCTTCACAAACATCTTTGTATGCAAAAGTAAGTGTTGATTTTTGTGTTTGCGTGGTAACACCTCTGTAATAGTCTGTTGCATAATGGTGATAAATTATTAATTTATCTTCTGCAGTCTCGTTCGGTGTCTGTCCTATGAGGCATCAGATGACACAACAGCATGTAGGCTGCTGCACATATTAGCTGCAACCTCTTATAATAAAAAGACTCCAATTTCGCAGAGCTGTTAGAAAAACGCTGTTTGGTGAAGGCGAACAAAACATGTCAACATCCAACTTCATCGTTTAATATCTCTGAAATCAGGAGGAAAAACAAAAGCATCTCACTTATCTTGTGTCCTGTTCGGTTAAAGCTGACATGAATTGTTTAAAGAGAGAAAAAAGGGTTTTAAAAGAGCTGAAACTGTGTGAGAGGCAGTGATTTACAGAGAAGGAGGCTGGCAGTGAAACAAAGAAGTAAACAGAGAGAAAGTGAGAAAGAGAGTGTGAGGGCGAGAGAAAGTCCCTGCTGTCCTGTACAGAAGCCCTGTTAAGGTGCCACTTCTTTACATTTTAACTACAAAGACTTAAAACCCAAATTTCAAGTGAGAATAAAAGTTAACAAGAGGGAAGTTTTACTTTTCCAGGTTTTAATTCAATTCAATTCAATTTTATTTATATAGCGCCCAACTGTACTGTGTGCCAATTACAGGCCATTGATTATATCCACACTGATTACCGTCACTTTAAGGTTTAGATATCGTGGAAAGGACATTGTTTTTGCATATTTTCCTATTTTTTTTGCACATCACATGTATACTGTATGTCAGAGTTTATCAGACCTTTTTCTAAACTGACACTTAGTCCACGCACCCCTGTTTGATAAGATTTTGTCCCAGGTACTCACATCTGATTGGATTATTGCTTTTAGATGATTTATTTATCACAAACAGATGACCAGAATAGCCGTATCTTATTTAATTGTGTTGCTAATGGATGGAATTATATTAAAAATAAATTATTCTCCTTTTTGGTGTAGGCTCAGGACCCCGCTGTGAGACCCGCTGCTGCACATCACAGTGCGACAAGGTCAAAAATAAAAGTAAACTTGATGTTCACTATGATGGAAACCAATGGCTGACATGCAAACTTTTTATGGATGCATTTAAATTGCAAATGTGTACTGCACATGATTTGTAGGGGAGGTGCTTAAACTTGTGAACACGCTGGGATAGTCTTTAAAGGAGAAACATTTACTAAAGAACAGTTCGACTGGCCGTCTGACAGTTTGTGAAATGACGACATGGGCGGCCAGTAAACGTACTATTAGTAAATACAGTATATGCTAATACTATATGTCTGTGATGGCCTATTATTATTTTTAATTAAACCTCTATTTAAGTCCCATTGAGATTAAACAATCTCTGTCTAAAATAGCAGCAGTACATTAAAAACACAAAAGACAAACATACAGTTTCAGGTCGACCTGACTTATGTGCCATTGTGTGTACAAGTTGTGAATGGGACTCCTCTACACAGAAGGGCTTTGCCATTGATAGATTAATTAGTCAGCCCCAATATAAACTGTTTCTAAATCAGACTAGCTCCTGATTCCAGTCAAGTCTGGCACAACTTATCTTCACTCTCTTGCTCTTTCGCTGCATTTAAGCTCAGGATTAATGCAGAAGGCATATGAGCATATTAACAACTCAAACACATAACTTAGCGCAGATTCACTCGAAGGATTTGAATAATCCTCATGCAGGACAGATGGACGGGCGATCTGAACTGGAAATGGAGCGAGCAAATGTTTGGCAGTAAACGGACTTACTTCAGTTTTGCTCTGCGGTCTGTCACATTTTGATCCGAACAAATGTCAGTTTTTGTCCGGCCTCCGCCTGGATGTATATTTAGTTCATGGAAGTTGCTTCCACTTGCTTGTGTAAACACTAGCTGTCAAGCAGAAGATCACAGGAAGACAGTCCCGCCCATGCTCTTTGATTGACGGGCTGGTTTGTGAGAAGTGCAGCGCTGAGGCGTCCCAGAGCAGCGGGGGCGGACACAAACAGAAAGTGGAGCTTCGAGGAAAAAGCAAGAAAAATCACTTACTTAGTGTTTCTGAAGCTTTCAGCCTCGACTCGTGGCCTTTCTCTGCACATGGAGTAGTTCTGTTGTCATGGAGACAGTTTAGTTGTGATCATGTGTAAGTGAAAGTCATGTAATAACCGGTTGTAGAAGAAGTCAAAGCATCCCAGTCGGGTCCCTCAAATAGGATCCACCTGAGAAGAAGACCGGAGCTGAAACCTCCGGGTCTGAAAAGTGAAGCCGAGTCACTGAAGCCAGCAGGTGGCGACTCCACTTGTAACATAAAGAAGTTTGATTTTATATAAGTTTATGAGAACATTATGCTACCTGTCACCTGATTTATTCCCTCAGTAAACACTTTCCTGATGAGTTTATGGTCTCAGTCGCTAGTTTCAAGTCTCCTTCAACACAGCATGATCATTTAGTAAATTATGGTCCCATTTAGAGGAACATAGACCAGAAAGCAGGTGAGGCTTTGGGGCGGGGCTACCTTGTGACTGACAAGTTCCTACCACGCCGACCTGTCTAAGTCTATTTTCACTAACTAAAATTAGCAGTTGATCTCACAGTTAACGTGAATTACGGATGCACCTTGCTAACAAAGCTAACTAGCTCCACCCTCTCGTCCGAATATGGTCACCTCTGGTTCCAAAAAACCAAGATGGTACTCAAGCCTTCAGAAGGGTAGTCCACAAACAGACGGGTGACGTCACAGTGGCTTTTACACTGTCTATGCATGTAAACATGTGACAGAAGAAGCACATCATCGACCAAGTGATCGACCAGGTTCACATCAGACACCCTGTTTCAGCAGAGACAGGGGTTACCATCTGTTTCCATTTACATCCATGAATAAATCACCTTCATGACAAATGAGCAAACTCCTATCCCCTGAAGAAACCACAAGATGTGACTGAAATGTTCAGAGACACCAAAAAAACATAAGAGCGACTTTAAGACCCAAACCGACCCATCAAATCCAGTATTGATGTATGACTCTGTGTGCTTGTTGTCTCCAGAACTGGCATAAAGGATGTTTCCACTGCGAGGTTTGTAAGATGACCCTGAACATGAAGAACTACAAAGGCTACGACAAGAAACCCTACTGCAATGCGTGAGTCCTCCTCTCTCTACAGTATAAATAACATCACACACCCCTGAATGTTTTGCACGCCGGACACTGTATGATGCTCTCATCATAATAACTGTAATGCACTTGCAATTATCGTATTGTCTGCTTCTGCTGTCTATGCAACATTTCAATTAAAGTGATATTATTTTCTATTTGTGACCTGTCTCAGTGTATAAACACCGTCCTTTGGCTGTAGCTGCTGTGTTATTATCTGCATCTGTGCCCCGCGGGCTCTTCATATCTGTGAGGCGACCCTTTCAGGTTTTTATAGCAGCGACGTTTATGGTCTGCGGTTGTTTTCGGTGGTTTTGGTTGTGAGCCCGGCCCTGTTTTTCTCTCCCCCGCTGCTGGGTCTGTTTACAGCCCTGAATCTGTGCATCTCTCTCACTGAAGTTCTGCTAACAGGCTCTGCTTGTTATTATCTGCACGGCAGGATGCACTGCACTGCCATTTATTGCCCCTGAAGAAACTTAGCGACATTAAAAACCTCAAAGGAGGCAAAACTTGGATCTGTGCTTGATGGATGATGCTTGTAGATTATAGCTTGTGTTGAAAACGCTGTTCTGTGACCTTTGACCTGTTGGTTGCTGAGAGCTGGTGCTCATAATGCAGCAGACATTTAGAAAGATAATAAACACTTGAGGGGAAAGTAATTGTCCATTTGTTATTTCTGTAAGTTGTGTCACAGATAAAGATCTTTGAATCACAGCTCACCCTCCTGTCACACCAACCAGCACTGACTTGTTGGCTCTACAAACACACTCATAGATCCGCAGGTCACAACAGAGGACTTAATGGCAAAGGGGTTAAAGTGACCTTTGACCCTGTGAGGTTAAAACGGCGTTTCGTCTCAGCTTGTGCAACACACTGTCTTTGTTTCCCCTCAGACGTCTCTCGCCCTCGTGCAAACAAATCCTGAGCGGGCCGCCCCATGTGAGCCCGGTGCAGCTGGTGGCGTTTTACTTTAAATTTGAGCAAGAAACAGTTACAAACGGATCGTTTAAGGTTTGTTTGTTGATTATTTGAACTTGAATCTGTTTATTGCTTCACAAATGGCAAATCTCCATTTGATTTATTCACTTTCAAAGCAACCCACCTGATGTGACCTTATAGTCGGGACAACATGATTCATCAGTGCCCTCTAAGACTAAGACTCAGATGAGCGTTTTCTGATCTGCCTCTGTGTTTAGGGTTGGGTTAAGTTTAGTTATGTTTAGAGTAATAATCAACAATTCGGATAATGAATCGCAAAATTACTAAATGCCTCTTATTTACATATCAGCTTTTAGCTTAGCTTGGGGTTGTTTTAGCCATGTGCTAATTAACAATAAGGCAATAAAATGAATATCGCAATAAAAAATACACGTTGCAGGGACGACTTTTAGGGAAAAAGTGCCCACACTTCACCTTTTATTGTGAAACTGCGTACTAAAATCCAGTCTCACTCCCTCACTCATCACCAACGCTTATCCTGCTTACAGAGTCGCGGGGGGGCTGGAGCCAATCCCAGCTGAGGACAGGTTTCCAGTCCATCGTAGAGCCACACATAGACAAACAACCAGTCACACCTTAGGAGTGCAGTCTGTTACCTGGATATTAATGGTCCTATCTTGCCTTTGTTTACACTTGGTACTGTTAATGTGTCAGATGGGACCTCCTAACCTGCGAGTGATTTGAGGTGCCGGCTAATTCGCCCTGGACTCTCTTGGAAAGTTTCAAATGTGATCTGCAATATGTGGCCAGCTCATGCAGCCCTAGTTACCTGTTGACTGTAAAATCTTAGTAAGATTAATTATCTTAATTGAAGGCAAAATATACTTTTTTTCTGACAAGATATTTCTTCTTACCAGGCGAATTTTATGTCAGAGAATTTCACTTGTTTCAAGTCATAATTTTGCTTATTTTAAGTAATTTTTCCCCAAATTTTAATGCTTTTTTTCTTATTTTTGAGAGCCCAGTTTTTGCAGTGTACCACAATCCAGTCAGAAGTCCAGTCCGCCAGCCCTGCCTTTCTGTCTCAATACATTTACATTTGCATTATGTACAATTGTAAATGTCATTATCTAAGCTTGTACATGCAGCCACAAACTAACACCACTGAGTGTTTGATTTACTCTGATGAGTAACTGTGGGTCTAAAAGTGACTAAAACCTTGAAAGTTTCAACCTTGGACAGAAACAAGCATGCAGTATTGTACTTCCTGTAGCTGCTTATTGATCGTGTGAACCAATGACTGCTTGTGTTTTATTATCTCACCAGCTTCTCATCCCACCTTCTAATACAGCTGCTCTGAAACGATGTGCCGCATGTGTGCTGCTGGTTCACGCTTGGTCTTTAGAGAGCAGTTTGTTCAGTATGATAGTTAGTAGATGTTTCATTTAGCGAGCACAGTTACACCCAGTTCACTCAAAACTATTTATGTTACAACATTCAGAAAGTAGAAGGCAGGGTAAGGAGAGATGAATCACAACATTCATATTTACTAACAGTTCAGTTAAAGTGCACAGCTACAATACAATATCTCTGGCATACAGAGCATCCTGCAGATAGATGGATGGATATAAGCCGTTTTTCTCTTTACTGTGTAGGTTAATTCAGGCCAACCCTCTCTGGTGTCTGACACACTGGACCTAACTTCCCCTGAGAGTGTTTTTCTTTCCACACTGTGTGTTCGCCCTCTGCTGAAGAATGTCACAGCGGGTCAATAAGGACCTGCAGGGTTACTTATTCCACTTAACATGTCTGCTTTAAAAGCAAAATGTCTCAGGCTTCATGTGTTCAGGCTGAGGAGTGACTCAGTATGTCATCATTCAGACCCTCAACGTCCCGGAAGATGATATTATTTCATTTCTCGTGCACACAAGAACTATGTTTCATTTGTTTGTTCAGTTATTTTACAGACAGAAAACAGCCCTTTTTGACCATAAGAATCATTTTGGTCTTTTGTTTTTTTTTAAATTCAGATACATAAATGTGAAAAGTTGCTTTCAATACATTTAAAGGAAATAATTTCAAAGCTTTCGTTTGCGTTCTAGTAATTTATGATGAGCTTTCATCTTTTATGGAGTAAAAATCAATTAAAATCGTAAAATAACCTCCAACAGAACATTGTTAGTTTCTTTTCTGAAAATATGAAAGAAAGAGGGAGTTTCAACAAAGTTTTTTTTAAAGGGAAAAGACCTCCAGGTGCACAGAGAAGACGAGGCCAGATCGCTGTTGTCTCCTCGTTTGTTAAATTCCCAGTTTTGTGGATCAGTCAGCTCCTTCCTTCTTCTTATGGAAAGTCGGTGCGGCAGCTTTGTTTACTGTGCTGAAAACAGCTGCTGACTTCCTGCCGGGGTTTCTTACTCATCAGTGAGAGTTTTGCTTTTGTCCCTCAGTGTTACATGTAGCGCTCGGTGTACAAACCAGCGTCCTGTAATTAAAGAGAGTCTCTGGGAGGCTCCCTCTGACGCTCCTTGTTTTCAGAGCCGTGTAACCGGTGTTTGTTGTTGAAAAGCCCGCCGGCTTTGTTTTCCTTGGCTTTCTGCGTCTGATCTGTCTGCATTGTTGAGCTGTGGCTGCGGTCGACACAGTCATGACAACAATAACATGTGAACTGATGGCTTTCTATTCATTTCCTCTGTAGCTGCTTGAGGTTGATTCTTGAGGTTCTTGGATTGTAAAACATCAAATCTGATCCACAAGACCAGTACAATCTGCAACTTCCTGGTCTTATTGCAGCTGCTGCTGTTGAACTGTGTTGTCTTGAATGGAGGGAAACAGAGTAAAGGTCAAATGTTTACCTCAGGAATCTGTTTTTTTCCCAAACTATTCCAGCCCAGCCATTTAAAACAGAGTACAGAGAAACATGCCTCCTGGTCTAGCAGGCCATGGGAGATACTGAGTCCTGTTTTGGGTCCATTTCTGTTTTTGGTGTCCATCTGAGTCACAGTAGGAGAGTTTACATCCAAATGTGGTGCAAAACTTAACAGAATTTTCCATAAAACAGTCAGAGAAATGTGTTTAATTCATGTTAAGTTTTAGGATTTGGGGACATCCAGCTGTTAAACCTTTGCAGGAGACGAGGACGTGATAAAAAGAGCTCCATGAAAAATGTCTGTTAACGTGAGGAAGGTCTCAGCCTCCTCTTCACTTCTTTTGTCCAACCAGCCATCTAAAACCCAGAGACTCTTCATTTATAAATGACGAAGAACAGAAGTAATTCCTTAAATTTAAGAAGATGACACCTTAAAACTGAGTCAAGCAATTAATTCAGTATTTTTGTTGGTATAATTGTTGAAATTCTGTTTGTATCCTGACAGTAAATCAAACGCTCTGACACAAAAAGTCAAACAATCCTGTGGCTGTAAGAAGCACGGCCAATCATTTCATTTGGCTCGAACGTCACTTACCTGCCTGCATGAGTTTGGGAGGAGGGGCTTTGATGGGAGGGCTGAGGGGAGGGGATTTCTTTGATAGGACCCTCTTTAGCTGTCTCATGCACCTTCTCCTTCATTGCCAGCTTTAAGTGAGTAGCAAAGATCCAGCAGCAGAGCAGAGTAGATTCATTGCTGCTGAAAAACATTTCTGCAGAACAGCAGGCTGAATTAATTTTGTTTTCTAAGACCAGTTTTTCACTACAATAAACATTGGATTGCACTTAAACTGATGAGGTTTAACCAGGGCTGGACTCAGTCCCTTATGTAGCAGGAACACGTCACCTTCAGGGATGTGTTCTGATGCACTATCACTATTCACTAGTGAATGCAATATGTTTATTTAACATGTTCACTAGTAAAAGCTAAGTGTTCGTCCCTAACAGGTTGATAAGGGACTAAAAACTGCAGATTTTTCTTCCATCTGTAATCCATATTTTATGTTTAAACTCAGCTTTAGTAACATGAAGTGAAGCCTTGTAGATGTTTATCTGCAGCTTCCTAATGTGTTTAACTAACAGCAGCCTGGGTTATTATAGTTTCATGCACTATAAACTGTAAGTTCACATCATTGAGACGTGTGAATGGTAACATGGACAGTGCCAGCCTTCAGTTCAAGACAATAAAAAGCACTTTTTTAATTACCTTCAGGCTTTACTTCAGGCCAGGGGGGGGGCAGCCATAATGTTCAGAGGGAACTTTATGGACTTCATGACCACGGTCCTGCTTCTTAAGATCCTCTGCTGCTCAGACAGGGAAGGAAGGATTACAGAAGCACGTGAGACTCAACAAACTCTGACTGACTTTATTAAAGGACTAATGGACCAGAAACGGAGTTTTCACAGGTTATATTGAAGTGAGGACGGAGCTCTCAGACTCTTCTCTCTCTCAGGCGTCATGTTGAAGACATGACACAGAAACCACCGAGAGAAGAAACACATAGACGTGGATTCCTGTGGCAGGTCATGAGTTTTAATCTGTAGTGTGTGACTGCCCTGTGTGAACCGCCTTATGACCTCTGAGCTGTTATTTTAACACGGCACTGCTGAAACCAGCTTTTTTATGTCACAGTTTGGGCTTTTAAGTTTTATTTTTGAAGCTGGCGTTGATGTCCCCTGATTGTGTCCACCTGTGCCTTTAGGTGTCGTCTTTGTTTTTGTCAGCTCGTCTGTGTATCGTGCCCAGAGGCTTTACCTGCATCCCGGCCTGTGTGTTTGTTTCTGTGTGGATTCCTGAATTGGTTCCCACCCTGGAGTTATTGCTTTTCTGTTGTCTGTGGGCTTTCTGAGTTTGCCTGGGCATCAGCGGATTATTTGTCTTTTGTCCTGGACTATCTTGTTGGATAATTTACACCACAAACTGTACCTGTCAGGCATTGGTGTCCCAGTTTGCGTCCTTTCTGTGTCTGATATTAGGTTTTATCTATTTCAGTCTGAGTTGTCAAAGGCTGAAATCTGTCACTCCTTAGATATAACTTTGTGAACCTTAAGGTACGCCTGTTTCTTCTTGATGTTGGAGCAGTACGGCCTTTTGGTCGCTCCCCCTGTGGCAGCGGAAATGATTAGCAGCGTGAGCCTGTAAGCCTCAGCTCAGGGTGGATAAAACCTGGAGGTATAGATGGATCAGAGGCGATGGAGAGGAGTTAAAGAGAAAGGGTTTAAGTCAAGTAAGTCACAGAAGGATTACACCCAAATTCTCCGACACAGCAGGAGAGATAAGAAGCTAAATATGTAGAGTTTTCTCTCACATTTCACACGGTTCTGCTGCACATTCACAAGAACAGACTGAGATGCACAACTTTCAGCAGATATTTGCAAATAATATGGCTGTATTTAACACCTCCATACCTCGCTTGGTGTCTTTTGATTTGAAAGAGAAACACCAAATATCAAAAGGTGCATTTGAAAGATTACAAACACCCAGCGATGAGGCAGAAGGCGTTTCCTTTTTACTGGTGGTTTTAAGATAAAATAAGATCCAGCAGAACAGAAACAGTCTGACGATGACATTCCTAACAGACGTCTTCCTCTTTTTGTTTAATTAAGTTAACCTTTATGCTAATTAGTTATAATCAAAGCTGCTTATGTAACGCTGCACACCAGCTGCTCTATGAACATGAAGACGTCTGAACTCACATGTTGTGTGCATATTAATAGCGGCTCAGATTGTTGTGATAAAGACTGTGTGGTTATGTAACGCTGCTGCCCACATAACCCCCCATCACTGCTGTCTTTTTGTTCTCTTCAGGAGCTCAGAGAGAAAACACTTCATCTCTGTTGTTTCACTGAGAACAAGAACTGAGAAAAGCAGGAAACAGATCCCAGAGCAGACGCAGGCTATAGTATAATTTACATTCATGGCATCTTAGCAAGAGTGACTGAACAGAGAGAGCAGGTGGACGATCAGTTTCTGCTCTTCAAGCCTAAACGCAGCCATCAGTCACAGAGGGACGACCTCCTGTTAGACTGTGGCAGCTACAGGAAGCTTAAAAGTACGGTTGATGGTCATTGGCACATGGGTGCGTGGGTGTCAGCCATACCTTGGTCATCAGTGATCCTTGTTTCATGTACGTGCAAGACAATCCTAACAATCGCTACCACAGCTTCTGTGTCAGCTGAAAATTATGCTGATGGATACGTCACGTGCTCGTCAGGGCAAAACAGTATCACCTCCTTATAAACAAGAAGCGGGCCAACGTAAACACAACGTCAGGCTGAATGAATTATGGGAAAGAACACGGTGTTTAGGATTGTTCAGGCTACTGATTTGCACCTCAGGGTGAATCAGATTGCTCACTACGTCAGGAGTGTTTAGAGCCTTTCGTCACAGCTAAAGGATAATTTCTCAGATATTCTTTATAACTGCTGCCTTTAACATCAGTCTGTTGTAATCAATCAGATGAGCAGGAGACTCCCAAGCTGCGGCTCTTAATACCTCTGAGGTTTTTGTCAGTTTGCAGTCGGGGAAAACACTTCTGGAACTTATGGCTCCACTTTCCTGTTTTATTGGTTGTGGTTGAGAGCGGGACGCAGCGAGGGTTTACGCCCGTGTCTGCAAAGGACAACGTCAAAATTGTACACGAGCAAGAAAGTCACTGTGGAAATTCAAACCCTGAAAACCTGTAAGGCAGAGGTCGGCAAGTGAGTCTGACATCGGGCCGGATTCTTTTCCAGCCGTTACATGGCGGCCAGAACATTATGTCACTCAAATTATTTCAAACCCCTGAAACCTCATGTGCACGTTTAGCTCAGTCTGTAGAGTATGGGACCGTTGGAGGAGCTTTGTTAAACAAATTGATCGGCCTATAAGAACACTTTTCACATGCTCACAATAAAGCATGTCCTTCACATCTTTTCAAAGTAAAAGCTCTCAATAAACTCAACACGAAGCACATTGCTGCAAAGAAAGGTTGTTGACGCCTGTTGCCGACGACTGCTGTCGGTCACCAAACCAGCCTCTGATGATTAATGCTGAAGGAAACCAACACCGTGACAAAGATGACACATCAGGCAGGTAAACAGGCTTTAGGACCCAGGTGCTGACACAGGACTCGGCAGGATGAGTTTGATCATTTATTAGACAATAACAATATGGGATAAAGACTTAAGCAGGTCCAAATGATAGAGGCGGGTACGAGCTGACACGCAGCCTGAACGAAAGAACACGGACTGCAAACATGAAAGAACATGAAGGAGTATTTTGCCTCAGTGTCTTTGTCTGACTTGGACTGCGACTATGACATAACGTCACTGATTTTTTAGATGCCCTAAGAGCTTCTTATCTAAACAAAACGGTTTCATCTCTCTTGTGTGCGACGAGATGTCACAGGGTCAGTTTTGGGCCTACATTGAAGCTTTGGTCGGCTTCACTGTTCGAACTCCTGCTTAATAATTATCCCCTTGGGGATCACAGGTGGGCCCACATCAGGGTGATCAGGTGCAGACAGGAAACAAGCATTAGATGAACAGTTACCAAAATAAAACAGGAAGAAGCAGACACACGGACCAAATCCTGACAGGATCCAGTTTGTACTGGAAGTATAAAACGTGGCTGGATCGTCCAGAGAGAAAGAAAGAAAAGAGCAGCTGAAAGGAGAGGAGGGAGACTGAGGATAAATCCGACTGTGAGAAACAAAGATGGTGAGCGCGGCGCATTGAGAGAGAAAGTTATGTAACCCTCCTTCTAATCTTTCATGGTTCAAGCCCAGAATCTGCTGAGGATCCGTGTGGAGGAGCGAAGCAGATACCGAACAAAGACCCAGTTAAACTCAGTTTTAAACGAGTAAATAAAGAGATGTGACAGGCAGAGAGGGACGGTGAGGCTCAGACATCACCACCAGAGAAAAGAGAGGAGGAGGAGGGTGGTGTGGAGAGGGTCTATTGAAGGCCGTCTGAGAGGGTTACGCATGAATGAGTGAACAGAAAGACAGAGGACAGCGAGGGCACATCGCTGTGTCATGGTGTGCTGAGATGAGACGGCTCTCTGTCTTCACTCCAGCTCAGTCTCTGGTTTCCTCGCCCGTCATGTTCGGAAGAGACTTTTCATCCTGTTCAAAACCTTTTCTCTCCTCTTTCCATTTCTTTCCTTCCTTTACCTCTTCTGTCTCCATTTCCTTCCTAATACTTGTTTCCTCTTTTATTCTCTTCTTGTTTCCCCTCCTGTCATTTCCTCTCTACTTCTTTTCTCCCCTCTCCTCCTTTCCTCTCCTTGTCTTCTCTTCTCTCACCTCCTTATTTCCTTTCCTCTCCTTTTTCTTTTTCTTTTCTTCACCTCTCCTCTACCCTTGTCCTGTCCTCGCTTCCCTTCTCCTAATTTCCTCTCCTCTCCTCTACTCATTTTGTCTCCTCCCCTCTCCTCTCCTGATATTTCCTTCCTCTTGTAGCCTTGTTTCCTCTCCTTGCTTCCCTTTTCCTAAATTCCTCTCCTCTCCTCTCTCCCCCCCAATATTTCCTTCCTCTCGTCCTGTTGCTTCCTCTCCTCTCCTCTTTTTATTTCTTCTCCTCCCCTTGTTTCCTTTCCTTCCCTCTCCTCATGTTCCTCTCCTCTTTTTATTTCCTCTCCTCCCCTTGTTTCCTTTCCTTCCCTCTCCTCATGTTCCTCTCTCTTTTTATTTCCTCTCCTCCCCTTGTTTCCTTTCCTTGCCTCTCCTCATGTTCCCCTCCTCTTTAACCTGAATAACCTCTTCAGGTCTCTTGGCGCCTCCTTACTGACGATGCACAAAGCTGTGGTTGCTGAGTGAGACTCTCGTCCTAATGAAGCGAAGACAAACGTCTCATCCATTCAACTCTAACTCACCTGGAGTCGTGTGGTTAGTAACTACAGAGTCAGGGTTTTATTCCTGTGGTTGTCTGACACTAAAGTAAAATGTGTGAGACAGACTGCTGCCTCTTTGGTGAAGACAGACATGATCGATCTCTCACATTGTGTCTTCGTTCCTCTGGGACGTCCAGAAATCCTCTTCCTGTCATGAGGAAACTTGGAGGGAGTAGAAAGATTTTTGCTTTCCAAAATGGGGAAGTGATAATTTTGTCATGGCATCTTTCTATCAGCTGTGTGCAGCTGCAGTTCTGACTGTAAGCTGGAAAGAGCACATTAAGAACAAAGAGCAGGAAGTCTGGCACAGGTCGTCGCTGTATTACCAATAATCCATTTATTATTAATCCTTCCACAATCCGGTGTTTTGTGCAACTGAGTTTTCTTCTAAATAAAATGTGGTAGAAGGTCTCATCAGCGGGCTGGAAAGTGGAGCTGAGTCCTCGTTTTACTCCAGTTTTAAGCTAAATTCAACGAGGACTAAGTTTTATTTTGGTGAATTAACCTAAAAATGTAGGGAAACCTTTCTTGATCAAAAACAAGTCATGTTGAAAGTGTCCTGTTGAAATATCGCTGGATAAAACAGTAACAAGCTTCACCTGTTTGTGGTTGCAATAAAAAAATTCCAGCTTGCTTTACAGTTTTTCTCCATTGGTTTGGCTCATTTCTTGAAACAGAAATTACATTCTCAATCCTCTAAGATCATTTGGCAAAACAGTCTTACAGNNCAGCACAACACTATTGCTCACTTGCAAAAGCTCATCTCTTTCCCAAAACTGTTCACTCATGCTTCAAAACTAAATTCCTTTCCCATACAAAGAGTCAGTGCCAAGAAAATGATAAAGATCCTTCTCAATTGCTTTGGCTCATTTCTTGAAACAGACCGGAC
>JAPMOB010217481.1:0-15569 GCA_029875015.1 Lepomis gibbosus | reverse complement strand
TCAGAATTCTGAGTTTAAAGTCAGAATTCTGAGTTTAAAGTCAGAATTCTGAGTTTAAAGTCAGAATTCTGAGAAAAAAAAGTCAGAATTCTGAGATTAAAGTCAGAATTCTGAGAAAAAAGTCAGAATTCTGAGTTTAATCTCAGAAAACAAAAAACAAATCCCCACATGGCCCTAATCCTCTTCCGCAGATATTAATCACATCTTGACCCACATTTTCTTAGTGAGTCAATCCCATCAGACGTGCATGTCTTCCAGTCAGCCACAAATACAACATAAATGGATTTTAAAACGCCAGCATGCATATTCAAGAGTAACACCACCAAATTAGGAATCAAGTATTGTTTTATTTGCATCAATACAGGTGGACAATAAAAAAACAAAAAAAAAACATTCAATTTCTAATCATATTTAAAAAATAGAAACTTAAATTGCTCAATTGCTCATTTGATACTCTGAGTTTAAAAACACTAACAGGCACTAATTACAATGAGTACATCCTAACATTATGGAGTGGCATTTATGGCACTGAGCTATAATGTTGGAGTAAATATGATCATTAAAAATTACACATTTTCTAAAACACAGTGACCTCTGCTGCATTGGACAGTCTTATAATTGCTCCAAGACAGCCCACATGTTTATCCCATTTAGAAAAAAGAAAAAGTGAAAATTGGCTTCAAATCACCCTAGATAAAACTAAAAATAAAATACATATTAACATCTTAAAAGAAAACTGTGCAGCCTTTGATTGACTTTGCTTGAGCAAGTCAAAGAACAAGACCTCACAGCAGCTCATTCACAAAATAAAAAAAACCCCAAAAACATCAACAATAGTGATTTGTGCTCAGGCACATAGTTGCTGTCACACTCCCTTGTGCTAATTCCACCTAAATGAAGTGAAAGTTGCTCTTTTTTCTGTCTGTCATAAGAAAACCACATGCATCGTGTGCAAGGTGATCAGTGGGCTTAAACTATTAAAAAAAAAAAAAAAAAAGGGACTAAAAGCAGGTAAATGTGGTCAGTTTCAGAGCAGGCAAGTGGAGTAACTCGCCCTCTAGTGATTATGTGATGGACACTGCAGCTCAAAACCTGCAAGAGAGGGGAAAATTTCAGTAAGGCAGACTGCAAGCCACATCCATGCTCTTAAATGTTCAAGCATTTTACAAAGCAGTAGGAGCTTCTGGGTGTTTTGCACAAGTACAAACCCCTGTGTTTCCAGTCTGGTTTATGATACGAGTTGTACTGTATAGGCGCACAGTAACAATTACAAGGCCAATACTATATTGCAATTACCTGTTTTGTTGTCTTACCTTAGATTTTATTTGGGAATCCCAGCCACAACCTCTGATTCAATACCACAGTGATCAGATCCACGCAGGATTTTAAAGAATCCTGAAAACCAGAAATAGACCAGAGGACAGTTTACATGTCAATTTAACAAACTGTTGTAAATGAAAGATCACATGTGCGTTTGTTCTCACGCAGAATGGCTGCTAGGTGTGTAAGTAACCTCTCATTTAATTGCCATACAGATCACTGTGCGGTAACTGAGCTTCTCGTCAAGAAAAATACTATTTGAGAAGCTTTCTTGAAATGAACATGTGAATTAAAAATGTACCTAAACACCCACAACACAGACAGAGACATTACATTGTCATAGGTGTTGAAGGGATTAGCCAAAGGAGCCACTGGAAGATTGTATTGTTAATTAATAGCCTGTCTGGGAGTTCCTGAGCTCTGTTCACCGTTTGTTGTTACTCAGACTTCTTGATTAACGCAGCCCACAGTATTCATATCATTTGATTTAGCAGAAATATCACAATACAAAAATAGGATCAGCTAAAATGTTCTTTGGTATCAAAGTAAAAAAGTACTCATTGTGAAAACTATTCCACATTTAGATCATTTATTTATTCATTAATTAATGTGGCAGTTTAAATGATAGAAATGCATCACATCTTGTGAGGAGTCAGATGAATTTAGAAAAGTACGACATGCACTAGTGATAAACTGATTAGTTGGCTGATTAATTGTGCCGAAAATTTAACAAACAATTAGATGTCTGCAGGCACAGCTGCAGGAAGCCTTTCAGGTCCCATCCACACTACTGCTTTTTCAAATTAAAACAGAGACCTTTTGCTACATTTGCACCTCCCGTCCAGACTACAACAGCAAAAACAAGACCTAAAACAGAGAAGTCTGAAAATGCTGCAGACCCCTATTTGAGTTTCAAAACTCCGAAGGGCATTTTAGTAAAGACTGGCCAAAACGTGCGAATGACGCAGCCGGTCACGCATGGCTCTCTGATTGGGTCTTATAAGTCTTGCAAAGCAGAAACACTATGCTACAGAGAGTTTTTGATTTGGTATTTTATTTAATTAAAATAAATACAGGCCAAATAACACTTATCTGCCTACACTTCTACTGTGCATGTTTACTTTGCGGCGACTCCTAGTGTGTTTTCCGCTGCCACACTCCTGTGTTACGTTCAGTAACAGTCCCAGCTCGTTACTGGTTCATGGAAAACACAACTGGTCTGATTCTTCGTCTGTATTTAATTTTTCCTTCACCAAATCTTCTGTTACTATGGAATAGACCATCTGTTTCATGTTTATACCAGCACGTGCGCATGCCCAGTGTACCTGAACGGCCAACAGATGTGCGTTTTCAGTCGTTTTATTGTAGACTGAGATCAACACCAAAATGCAGCCAACACGCCGGTGTGGACGGAAATCGTATTCGTTTCAATTCTCCATTTGTATACTAAAACGGAGTAGTGTGGATGGGGCCTCAGTGTGGAACGACGTTAAGCTCCCCACTGTGAGTTTTGGGAAGGTGGTGAAAAAGTTAGTTTCGAGCCATTAACTTCCTCAGTCACAATCAACTTATGCAAATGTTGTTAATACATTTCTCTCATCTCCTAAATGACAGTAAATCTACCATAAAACTATTCCTGGCTAAAGATAGAGAGAGATATCTATCGTGTACTGTAGAGAATAATGAAGTTGAATGACGTCACTTCTAACTGTACCCCACTCTACTTTAAACTCCAGTCACCTTCTGAACACTATGTATTTTTCTATTTCATTAATTAATAAAACTTCCATCTGAAACAAGACATTACTGGCTAAGATAACCATGTACATTAGATCGTACACTGCGTGAAATAGAATTATACATGACTTCTTTGTTTCTGCATTATATCAGCCAATGAAACCCCCTAACAGTCAAACCACTAACCAAGATTAAACAGTTATTAGATACATCCGAACTACACAATGAAGTCTAACATAATGTCCCTGTCAGAAACATTGATTCAACAGAGTGGTCATGAGACTGGCAGACTGCATAAAACAGAATTGTTTCTAATTTTTCATTTCCTTCACACATGTAAATAAGAGTTCTACTGTTTATAATAAAGAGTGATGATTGTTGTATAAATGCTAATGGTAATAAAATGCGTCTCTGCTCACCGTTATCACCCCAGTCAGTGTTCCAGGAGTTGGCACAGAGCCAGTAGGGAACGCCGTTCTCCTCCCCCCAGCCCAGGATCTTGATAGCATGTCCACCCACGGCAGACCCAGACACATGCTGATACACACCTGCAACAAGAGAGAAGGAAAAATAAATAAATAAAAACCCACACACCACAAGGCAAGGGACAAAATATAGGAGGGTCAGCAAGAGTTTGAGGTCAATTGTGCAAGAAACATGAGCAAAATCTGCAACTCAGTGTTTAGTGTACAAATACTCACTACATTTGTGTCAAGGTGCATGTGTTCTTACCTGTCTTGTACATCAGAAAGTCTTCGTAGACGCTAAAGGCTCCCTCTACTGGGCCGTTCTTGTATATCTCAGACTGAATCTCCTGCTCATCTGACAGCACGCTGTAAGATGTTTTTCCTGCAACACGCTGAGAGTTAGGATGCTGCGCTGCATGTGTGTGCACGCATACAAAACTGACAGTTTCTCTTTATCAGATATCTAATATGTGTGTGTAAGCCAGCCAGTGTAAAAGTATACTGTAAGGGATAGATTAGCAATGACATTTTGACTACTGATACAAGGATTTAGTAACTAACCTGAATTTCTGAAAAAGATTAATGCTCATTTATGCACTATGGTCTTTTACATATTTTAACTTACTCATAAAATAATTGACATTTTGTTTCGTATTTATCGGAGAATCAGAGCAATGTTGTGTCACATAAACGGATTAGAATAAAAAAATAAACTGAAGATCATGTTAAAAAGTTCAGTGTTAGAATCAATTTCTCTTTCTATATGGCAAATACAGGTGAGCGTTGCACAACATTAATTGTTAGGTTGCTTAATCCCTTATTCATGAGAGACTGAACTTACCAAAGTGCTTGTCCTCTTTGTAGCTGGGTGTGTATCCAGCTTCACACTTGTTGATGCACTGGGGTGTGTCTCCACCCTCCCCAGTGCAGGAGGGTCGGCTGCCATTCACATGGTGCTCACAGGGGGGGATGGTGTAGGGACGACAGCCTGTATACACAAAGAGTGTCAGAACGGTGGATGCCACACTGGCGGCATGGCAATGTAGGAACCTCGCACACAAAACTCACCAACATGGGAGTCAAAAAGGCCCCCAGATACCAGTCCTTCCTTGGTCCAGAAGTCCCAGGCAGCTGAGGGGTAGCCACCATTACATCTAAGAGGGAAAACATTTTTTTTTTCCATAATGTTGCCACCTTTAGAGACAACCACTGCTCACCCCTGCCTCTAACTCCACATGTTCACACTGTAAAATATCAGGGAGGCACAGATTCAACTTTTTGCTTTCCCAAAAAAGTGATAGAGTCCTCTGCCGATCCGACACCAAGAACTGATTCACTAACAGATCTCACTTTTCCCAAATTTAAAAATTGGCACACTTCATTCTGTGGCACTCACTGGAATATTTTTATTATGTCAAATATGGTTATTGGGCAGACAGTAATCCAGTTAATTCATTCTGTCCTCCCATTAATTACACAATAATTCATTTTTCAATCATAGTTTGCTACTGAGCTCTGAATTATGGTACACACACACAGCTGCTTCTCACCCAAAACCGCAGCTTTCGCAGCAGGTCAGCAGATCCTCTGAGGAGATCTCCACGCTAACCTTGGCATTGCTGTGGATGCACACACGGTCCGAGATGGCCTCGGCAGCACCAAATGCCTGCAGGCAGATGAACCAAGACATGTCACAGACACACAAATACAATTTGAGGGAAAGTTTTCGCTTATCCAAATTGGAAGTCTAAAGGATGGAGGGTGTTGGTATGTTTTGAGCAGTGAGTTTTTAAATCTCACCCAGCAGGATCCACAGGAGCCCTGGTCTCTGATCTCCTTCAGAGTGGGACAGTTGGGCCACTGCTCCCTGGCATCAAATTGTTTTGGCAGCTTCAGGCCTCCAGTATACTGAACCCTGCAGAGGAAAACAGTGCATGTATAATTAGGGGGATGTACAACACAGCAAATGTTAACTCTCACTCACTGATATGCAAATATACAGATATGCTGGTCTGAAGTTGAGCTCATGTTTCACATCCACAGACAGAGTATGAGTGAGACTCACATGACTGGCAGTTTAGGTCCCTTCAGCTTTGTACCGCAGAGTCTCTGGACGTAACTGTAGTCGACATTATGAAAGTTGTGACCAGCCTGCAGGGGAGAAGTAATATTAAGTAAGAACAGAATTGCTTACACCCAGTGACAAAAAAACACTAGGTAAGAAAACAAAAGCTCACCTTCCAGGTAGTGTTGAACTTATTGATGTAGTTGACCATCTCGCTGGACAGTGGTTGGAGGCGGGGTCTGGCCAGGCTCACTGACAAGCTGGCAGACAACAATAGGAAGGCTGCGTGCCACATTTTGCCTGAAAGATATAGCATGAACAATACAAGTTTATTCTTTATTCACTTATACACAAAATTATACTTGAGCTATGGCAATTTTTCATTGCATACATTCTGATTCAATCACTAAACCTTATCATGATTACACAACCTTAAATCTAACAAAACACTGACTTTCAATTTCCAGCAAAACATGCATTTAGATTTTCCTCAACTTTCCGTGTTGAAGGCTAAAGGGGAGACAATGTCACACAAAGAAAGCTACAAGAGTAAACATGAGGTACTTGACCCCAGTGTTCATACAACGGTCTGCTAAACTTACTGAAGGCACAGAACACAAGGGTTATTCCCCTGCTTACACACACTCCTGAAACTAAGCTGAAAAATGTCCACAGCTGACTAGACGTCACTCTGGTTGCACCTATAAGTGGGTCATGCATCCACAGTGTACACAGAGAGCAGAGAAAAACTTCTTATCCTCAGTCATGCTAGTCCGACTCGGTTCCAGTGGTTAAACACACTGTCTCAGCAACCGCACAAACAGTCCAGCACTGTCAACTAATTCCTTAGATTTCAAACTACATGCATGTTTTTTTGAACTGTAACAAGACTGGGTTTCAGTTCCCACTTTAGAAACACAAAAGAATAAGATGTCCTCCAAGCACCCAGTGCTGCAGAAAATGCCAACCACACAAAATGTATGCACTCTAGTTTTTAGATAGAACCGTGCTCCTTGGGGTCCAATGCTCCTCTCAAATGGTATGTGAGACCACATTATCAGAGGTGAAATGCACTGGAGAGTTGGGATCAGCTCCAGCAAGGATCCATTAGAGATCATAATGCAGCCTATTAACTCGAGGCAGAGGCAGGATAAGGATGCTCCAAGTCTAGCAAAATCAATACCAATGCTCCTTTATAGACATGAGCTGAACTAACATGCAGCTTCAAACCCTGACAAAAAAAAAGATAATATTTGGTCAATCTTAAGGTCTGAACCACAGGAGTAGAGAACAAAAGCACAAAATAATGTGACTTAAAAAAATGAAATTAAAAAAAAACAAAAAAAAAACAAAAAAAAAAACGAACAGGTTCTTTTTTAGATTAGCATTAAATTTTAGGGGGTCACAGACTTTTGCAGGAATTTAATAGACCTACACCCTCTGTGCTTACACTTGCACACAGATTTTCTCTTGAGAACAATAGCTGGTGTTTTTGCTAGCTACCTGTAATATCAGCACACCTGTTTGGGCATGTCCCATTTCTTTTACAAAAAAAGCAGAAGAGAATCCAGTGAAAATACCTCGGGTCTGAGAGACAGAGAAAATAAGATCTCCAGTGAAACTGGTTTGATATCACATGACTGAGGCCAATGAATCATCACGAAGAAAAAGTACACAGAGGGAAGCAAAAATAGAGAAGTCCCCTCGACAGAATGAACTCTTGACGTCTGTTCCCTGAAATCACTATGAAGCACCACCTGACACTTTAATCACTCGTCGTCCTCTACAGACTCAACAAGGTTCTTGTAAGTGTTCAACTTTTTTAATGCCACAAGTAAGTGTTGCAGTATATCATATTCTGTGTAATGTAAGAAAATGGACCTAAATGACTTCCTTGGCAAGTGTATTGTCAACCGCTAGGTTATGTTTACAGGTTGGTTGAAGAGAGATTTCAACAGGTCCTGCAGCTATTGAGGGGGTGACTATGTGCAAAATATATAAAAAGGTAAAAAAAAAAAATACTGAGGTCAAATCAGGCAATCACAGTTTATTTGTTGAGTGTTTAGAGAAGTGGTTTGATCACGCACAAAAAACAAGACAGCAGAAGCAATGACTGGATATGATTTGGAGACGTGAACAGTCAGCCTGCTGACATGTGCCGCTGTCCAAAACAAAGTTCTTCAAAAAGGCTTCATTACCTTCCTGAGTCATAGAGGAGGGATGTGAGGCCTTTCTTTCCATATCCAAAACATCAAATTCTCAGAAAACAAAAAACAGCCTCGCTTTCAGCTTCAGAACAGTTTCTTCCTGATGCTAACTGATTTTTAAAGCGCCTAAAGGCAAAAAAGGGGTGGTGAACGTTTTTTCCCCCCTGTGTGGGAGGTTTAAGATGAAGACAGAAATTGGTGAGTCAGCGATAAAACCACAGAGAAAATACATTTCAATTCCTCATCAACTGCTTTATAAGAGGAACCAAAGATCTTCACATGATTAGTCCTACAACACTGTGTTGGGTTCAGCTACCCTACATCTTGTCTTTATATTCATCTACACTTAACAGGAGTATTGAGAGGCAACCAAACTACAGGAATCAGTTTAATACTGTACTATAAGTGGGACGGAGCAATATTCTGCCATGTTCCTTTTCACATTATAAAGTTCCGCCCTTTCCCTCCAGCACAAAGACCTGGAAGAAATGTCAAGACACAGTACAGGACAAAATTTTTTACATCTGTATATCCTTTAGCTGAAGGAGACAATTTATTTCAGAAGTATTTGTTTATATTTGTTGAAATTTTGTCTCTTTATATCAATAAAATCAAATGCTCTGACAAAAAGAAGAAAGAAATCCTGTGGCTGTTGCAGGATTGTTAATAAGCACAGCCAATCATTTTATTATTAAATGAAATGATTTGCTGGCCTACCTACTGTCGACATAACTGCACTCACTCAGTGCACTGAAAATGGCAGGGTGAGAGCTCTGACTGGTTTGTTTAGGTGTTTGTCTTCAGACACCTAAACTAATTTCCTGTTTCCTTGTCACAATGCAGAGGGCCTGCTGACAGAAGGGGTCCAAGGCCAATAGTTAGAAAAGATCCAGTTTAGTTTTGCTTCTGGTATTGAATGTACAAAGGTTGCTTTGTCACGTTTTTCTCTTTTGCCCCGATATGAGGAGTTCTGGACACGAAATAAGGTTGTAGTGAAATGTGTGATCATTTTATACAAAGACACCAAATCTAGATCATTCAGCTTTACTCCCCCTGCTCTGATTTTCTGCTGTATCACAGTCATGTTCGTAAGTCCCTGTCTTTTGTCTAATGGCTGCCTCCAGCTTACGTTATAAAAACCTACTTTCACTTTCCATTTCCTTGTATCAATACGCGGCTCAGTATCTCGTTTCATAATTATTTTTAACTTCAGGTTTTAAGTTCTTTCCCCTCTTTTAATCGAGACGCTGCCCACACCAGATTGCACTGATCATTTCGACGTGTCCTCATCATCAACAAATGAGACGCACGCGTGTTTTAAGCCAGCTCCACCTGTTTTCTTATCAGCTCCATGAAACCTAACACAGGCAGTCAGACTCAACCACCTCTATTTGAGCTACCGCAACAGATAATTGCTACAGGGAGGACTTCACCTACTCTTGTATCAAATAAACCGTTGTCAGTCCAAAATATTAACTTAACATACGCTTAAATTGTTATTTACTAGTCTATATGCAGCAGATTTAGCTTCACCTCTAACTCACCGTGTAAACAGTTAAACTAACATCTAAAGACCGCAGCAACTTAAATATCGAGGACAAAGCCGCAAAAAAGTCACTTACTTACGTAGCTCGTGTGTCAGCTGTTTGTGTGAACTTAAATCTTCAGCTCCAGTTTCCCCCCTCTCTGACCGTCAACAAAGTGTGTGTGTGTGGTTGCGAAACTGTTCTCCTCCGTTATTTATTTCTTGAACCACGTGAACCGGGTCACATGAAGGCAGCTCATGTGACCTGACGCCAAAACGTCACCAACCACGCGCCTCCTTTGTTGTTCCGGTCCGTGGGCGTCTGGGTTTGAGAAGATGATGTTCTCTGAAAGACAATGATCTGAATCTGGATGTAGCCTGTGTCCCGGCAAAGGCACTCAACACATTTTACGGAAGAAAGAGTTTGGTGCAACGGGACGCAGTAGAGCTGCACTGCTTCAATCTGACCGCTGGGTGGCGCTGAAACTCACCCTCTCAGACAACTGTCAACATAGGTTTTTATGTTTTCATATTTATTTGGGCATGAAAACCTGCATTATAACTATTTATTTTATTTTATTTTATTTTCACATATTTGATATAACCGTGTATGTGATTTATAACAAAGTCTGTAATACTGTTTTGTCCCTGTATTGTTCTGTATTCTCATATCATGATCCAGAAAGGTAGCACTGCCAGTGTGCCACAACATTAGTTATCAAGTTAAAGTGCTGCAATCAAATTTGTAAAATGTAAAAAGTACAAGCTGCAAAATATAAAGTATAAACTTTTAGTGTAATTGCCATGGAGGGATTATCCCCCCAACAACCCCTGTTTTTCTACCAGCAGTAAACAGAGATATAAGTTAAAGAAATATCAGATCAGATTTGGCATTGACAAATACTTAGGAGCAAAGAAATGTGATCAGGACATCCTGACTTTTGACTGAGCCTTCTGACTGTCAAATGAGAAATGATGATAATGGTCACTCCAAACAGAGGACAACCTGACCCAAAACCTGCAAATGTCAGAAATCGTTTGAAGCAGAGAAAGGATTTTTGACACATCTTCACACTTCGAAAGTGAAGGGATAAGGAAGGAGTTTGAAGAGGTAGCCTATAAAAAAAACACTTAATTGTTAGGATGACACGTTTGGGCTTGTGGACTTCATCAAGGCCACTTTGAGCAATGTGCAATCTATTGCTCACTGCTATTCTTTTAAAGATCACTGATGATTTTAAAATAGATAGAAAAGTTCATCATCACCACCTTGTTATGAATAATTTGCCATTTTCAGTCTAAAGTGCTTCATATTTGTTTCTGGGCTATAATGTCTCTCAAATACCTCAACACAGCTCAAGCCCAGAGGTCACTTGTTATTTATCTGATTAGGACATTTGCTAAAAGGCTGTTCCAATGATATTTTTAAAGTCTTTTATATTATATTTTCAACCTGGATTTCTGCTAAAGTAGTTATTCTGTTTAAATGATTCTGAGGATCCTTTTTTGTATATAATATGGACAGCAATGTATGTGTATGATGATATTTATCATCATACACATACATTGCATTTTGCATACATTAATTTTATTCTTTTGAGACAGAACTTGTGATTTGTAACTGAGGATGACAACTTTTTTTGACTTTCTTGCTGTACTTTGCTTTAACGTGATGTGGATCATTGACCACAGAGGACATGCTGATCGTCTAGCTGCTTTCTCTTCCTTTCATCAGCCTGTCATCTGACTTTAAAAATGATGACATGGGAAAAATACTACAGGCAAAGCACATCATCTTTAATAACTGTTTTACCAAGAAATTTGCACAAAAGCTGATCCTCATTTTAAAGTAAAGTGTAAGTGACCAACAATACTGTCTTGTTTAATCAGGCAGAATCAGGCAGACAAACCAAAAACACATTCTCCTTTCAAGTCAATTAAAATATTTAACTTGATAAACTTGAATAAAATCACATCCTAAGCAGCAGTCTGAAATGCACCATATTGGAACCAGCCACATTCAATTAGTGCACAAGTGTATTAAAGCAGACAAAAGCTCCAGGTTCACTGTGTGGCAACTGGTTTATAAGAATTTGCCTAGTCACAACTTTGCTGTCTGTCTTCTCCATTATTTATCTTTGAGTCTTGTTTTACATTTTTGTACAACTTCATTTCTATGTCTGTTTTATTACCTTACCACCATATTATTTCAGCTAATGTTACGCTGACATGGTGCAAAATCCTATTATATTTTGTTGTCTGTTTAATGAAATTAATGCCAGCCTAGAAATACTGTACACAACTTGCAGTGGAGTTGGAGGAATTATGGTTAATGCTCCCCAGCACGTTAATCCTGCCCTGTGATAATGTAAACAATAAAGTACGTTCATTGCAACTTTGCTCTAGAGCTGCTGCCACTGAACTGACTACACTCAATTTACAATGTAGTCATTACTGTATCATTTACACTGTGATTGTGCATCTCCACCTATCTGAAACATCACTGATGGTAATTCAATCAGGGAAGATCAATAAAATACAACACAGCATGTTGCTTTGATCATGATTAATGACTTTATTTTGTCACATCAATAGCACAGTTAATGACTCACTACCACCAACCACAGTTGCTCTGTGGAAATCCTTGCAGAGATGAGGTGATGCATGTTGATACATGGAGGGCATCCGGTGACTAAGTAATGTTGAACTCAATCAGCAAACTAATTCCAGCCTGTCAATGAAAACTACAAACTATCTCTAAACAAAGTTAAATCACAAGTGAAACTTTAGCACAAAACCATGAAACTGCACCGTGGCTGTCCACTCACTTCATAACAGTAACTGTGACCAAATATAAAAGAAGGACATTTAAAAAAAAATACAAAATGAGTCAAATAAGAAAAACAACGGTTATCATAAACATCAGGTATGCAAAGCAAAGCATATTGTTCTAATATAAAGCAACACACACACACGACTCAAGCACGGCAGCCGAAGCTGTCTCTCTACTAGGCAAAGCGCTGATTCATGATGATCAAGCCAAGGCATTGTCTAAAGCGTTTGCGTAAATATCTTTTCATCAGTGCTCTA
The DNA here is from genome assembly GCA_029875015.1 of Lepomis gibbosus. Taxonomy (NCBI): domain Eukaryota; kingdom Metazoa; phylum Chordata; class Actinopteri; order Centrarchiformes; family Centrarchidae; genus Lepomis; species Lepomis gibbosus. Next base: position 3,158 of record JAPMOB010217481.1, on the reverse strand, counting down.
AGATACATTTCATTAGCTGGATTATTGCTTTATTGCACACACATACATTCTAGCGTGTGTGTTAACTACTGTAATGTGTGTGTGTGTGTGTGTGTAGTTACAGTAAATGCTTTCTTTCTCTAAAGGAATAGATACAATTCTCTGGGTGCCTGTATCAACGAGTAACATGCAGTGACTCATTTATCTATCAGCAGGTACATCGATAACAGTCTGACATGGTTTGATAAAGTGGTTCCGCCAAAAGCACATTTTTTCTCAGTACTTTGTTCGATAAACCCCCAAAAGCCCGTGTTTTATCACTAAACATGAGCATCACAATCATTTAACGTCTCATTACAGATTTATATACTTATAGTTATCATATTTGTTTTGAAACACAAAAAAAGAATAAAAAATAATATCGCATAGTTGAAGAAAAACAGAAACGTCTGATATTACCATAAATACAATATTCTATTATTATAATCAGATTTCACATATTAAAACACATAATATTCATAACGTAACATAATACTGGCGTTAACCAAACTCATTGCAGCACATTATTTCCAGGGTTTACCTTTATGCAAAACTACTAATCTAAACCTCTGCCCCTTACGTATTTTCCCTCCTTCTGGTAGCTACATTGTCAAAAACATTTTATACTGTTAAAAACAAGGCTCAGAGTGTTTTCAGTCACACAGTGAGTGAATACATCTTCTTACTCTGACAAAATATAATCATAATAAAATCAGTTTTGTCTGATGGAAATTCAGTTTAACTGAGATATACCGTTCAACTAATGGATCATATGAAGGACGACATATAGCTATTCATTTAAATCAAAATTCATTTAGTCAAGATTAGATTAGATGATATTTTTCAACTAGTTGTACTGTATTTAATTTTTAAACTGGTGTCCCTTCTAACAACGTTTGTGAAGCATTAATATCTACTGGTTTTTCATTAGGGTGTAATGTTACAAAACATTGTGACAAAACTCTACCAGGGCCTAACTGAAGATCAAATATATATTGATGAAACCGACTTTAGGCTTTATGCTTACTGCGAGTTATTGTCTCCACCTGGGAAAGTTTTTCCTACTTTACACAAAACTGCATGGACACGCTTTCCTCTATAGGAGGGAAAGTTGGCCTGGAGGTGCTGTGTGCGCCTCAGAAAAACCCAACGCCAGTCCAAAACTGCTAAATGTTAATAATTATGGTAAAAGTCATGCTGTAAAACTTTTTAGCAATTAAAAAGTAGGCTGTGAAGAAGATGAAGAAGATGGCCAAATTAAAAATCTCAAATTTAAAGCACTTTGGGACCACAAAAAATTGGGACAGTAGCTTAATCAGAAAAAAGACAACGGTAGTGAGCTAGCTTAACTTCCCTCCCAGCGCACCATCATCCATACACTTCCCTTCTTTTATCAATAAAAAAAATGAACATGATTGTCAGAGGTGTTAAAAATTATAAAAGTTACCTCCTTCTCTTTCTTAGAGACAATAACACAGCAACAATTATGTCCGGCAGATATGATCTGCGTGTTGTACGGAATCTTTTCACCTTGAACATATTTTTGAAATTTCTTTAAAGTGTGAGCGTGTATGGCGCAATTGTCTCAATTCTAGAGACTTACTTATTTATTTATTAATTTAGGAATGTAAAGCATTTCTGCACGTCTTAAACAAAGTCATAATAAACACATAAAAGATAAGTGTTGATATCAAATAACTGATCACTATACACAGAAACCATCAAACAATAAAAAAAATAGATAAATAAAATAAAATGCATTTAAAAACAGAAATGTCATCTGATACTCTTTTAATATTCTATATTGCTTCATTTCCTTTTGATAAACTCACGTTATAATTGTAATGTAGTCACTCTGCAACCTCTCTGGCCAATAACAATACACTAGCTGTACCTCTTGTGAAGTGCTGACTGACTAAGTATTGCAGTTACAATTAGCAAAGGAAAGCATAGCATATAATTTATGATATACATATTCCTTCAAACCTTTGCTCTTTTGTCATTTGCTTGTCTGATAGTTTCATGAAAATAAAGACAACAATTACCAAATCTGACTATTTTACAGACAAGTTATGTCAGTAGTATGTGTAAACACCAACAGCGTACTGAACTGTACACACAGTGAGTAACTGACTGACTGGATGCATGGGTGGCTTCCTGAAAACGGGAGAGGATGTTCAACATCATGTGAAGGTTTTGTAAACAAAAACAGATAAAGCATTTGCAAGCATGATAACATCAGTAAAATTAAATGTATGTCTGCATTAAGTATGCATTATGAATATATTTCCTAACATTGCATCAGACTAAACTCATCAATTAAAAAAAAAAGAGAGAGAGACTGGCATTGGCAAGTGGCGTTACAGGAGATTTTGCTCAGCAGCCGGGCAGACAGCATGTTTGGCTATTGTAAACTAGTTTAGTTACCTGGTTCATTTAGAAAATTCTTGACACTGGGATCTGGGATCTAACTACCATTTAAATAACTTTGTCTTGATTCACATGTTTGTTTAAGCATTGTAATTTTAAATGTCATCATAATAATTATGATTATTTTAATTTCCCCAGAGCTAATCCTCAGCTGCACTGCCTGAATAAGCTTTAGCTTAACTGCTTTAGGTGTTCTGTGGTTAGTTTCTAATGATTAAGGGATGTGTTTATCTAAATTAATGTGTGATACCCCACATTCATCATTAGCACCTGTGAATTGATATCTGTGTTTTCTGTTGATGAGTAAACCAGATCCAATCATCTATAAATAATTATCTATACTATATAGTGATTTTTTTATCAAATGGCTTTAAAGAACTCAAAAAACACATTCCCACCTCCCCCACCCCCTTATTTGGTATAGCCGATTTCCTTGTACGGCAAGATTTGTCAATGTTACAGTTTTTCTCCATTGGTTTGGCTCATTTCTTGAAACAGAAATTACATTCTCAATCCTCTAAGATCATTTGGCAAAACAGTCTTACAGNNCAGCACAACACTATTGCTCACTTGCAAAAGCTCATCTCTTTCCCAAAACTGTTCACTCATGCTTCAAAACTAAATTCCTTTCCCATACAAAGAGTCAGTGCCAAGAAAATGATAAAGATCCTTCTCAATTGCTTTGGCTCATTTCTTGAAACAGACCGGAC
>JAPMOB010217480.1:0-17609 GCA_029875015.1 Lepomis gibbosus | reverse complement strand
CACACACACACACACACACACACACACACACATACATACTGTTGTACAGCAGTGCTCCAAAGATTAACAGAACTCTCCTGAACCAAGCTGACTAGTGTCAGAAGGGGGGTAATCAATTTTGAGCTGCTCGCTTTTTTGCTCTCATCATGGCCACCGGAGGGCTTTTTGCATCATTCTGTCTAGCATTCAGGATAATCCTCAGAGCAATCACACGCTAGGAGATGCAGCGAGCGTGCGGCAAATCCAAGAAAGCAATAGGCTTACAGCGGAGAGAAGCTGTCCCCCTGTGGCTAAATGTCTTACTCCTAAACTCCAGTGTGCTTTAAAAGGCCGCTGTGAAGAAGAGGACCTTGAGCTGTAATACAGAGGTAGGTGCACTTTGTTAAAAATATACTGCAAAAGCACAGTAATCCAGGGAGTCATGCAGTTTGTTGGGATTTTGCAATAAAATATTCTTTATGTTAATGGGAGACAGATTTTTCTGCTTGGGCTTGTCTGCGTGGGCGTGTGTTTGGATTAGTTGTTGTGCTTACTGCTCCGTTAGGTTCCTGATGTACTCCTCTGTGGAGTTGTCCAGCAGTAGATCCATCAGGAAACCCAAGGTCTGCTTAGAGGCTCTTACCGCCCTGCTGGCTATGGCCTCAACGTGGTCTGCCGTTTCTCTGTGACTACAAGGGAGGAAAAAAGGAAGACAAAGTGAGAGGAGGAGGGAAAGGAGAAAGTGAGTAACAGAGAATAACAGACCATTACAACTGCCTGAGGAAAGATGAAATGGATTTCAGCATCGATGACTTCCCCTCACTGACTCTCTGGTCCAGATTTCTGTAACTACCACATAATAGTGCTGCATACTCTGATCGATTGAAAGTGGCCTAACAACAATGTGACAAACTAAAAGAAGGAAGCAAGGACAAATGAAGTTTCACAGATTACTTACAGTGGTCTTTTTCTTGTAATTGGCCACTAAAGGTCCATTGACCTGACTTACCTTTTCATCAGGACCAGAGAGTCATTGACCATAATGTTCCATTTGTTCGGTCCTGACACCACATCAAAAGGACTGATCTATGAAAAAGGTAGAGAAGGAACGCAACATGCTGAGCAGGTCTGAGAAAGGACAAAAAGTAAAGTAAAGGTCAGGCCTTGAAGAAACTTCAACATGTTTAATTTAATAATTTGAACTAAAATCTCCAGAAAAGCTGCCATGGGTTTGCCTCAAAATGGTGGTCTGGGGCATGTTTTTAATTTTGCAAATAATAAAACTCCTCTAATGAACCACTGCACTTAAGTACATGTATTTTTTATTCAAAAAGGTTCAGTGCAGGGCCATATGGAAAAACCTACCTCAAAATAAATCCCCTGAAGTTTTGTCCTGATAAATGTAATGTGTATACAGTCAAATGCAGAATCCTTCCCCGAGTGACATTTAATTTGAGAAAATGCAAATTAAAAATGGGAAAACTCAATTGACACTATTTTTTTCTTCATTTTGGGTGGCTGCTCTGCTTATTAATATGGAATTAAATTGCAGCTGCTTCAGGCTTACCCAAGTGATAAGGGCTACGGAGGTACAGTGTATCTGCGCACGCACAGACACACAATCAGAAATAGAAAGCTATATATTGGCAAAACCAGCACTCTCAGCTACCTCAACCTAAATAACATAGCAGCAGTATCCATAATAGATTCCTGCAAGCATCGTCAAGAGACAGTGTAAAGCCTTGTGGTGTGTGAAGAACAAGTTGTTAATTTTAGCGTCAACCAAACATTCTTTGGATTTTCCTTTGGAGGAAGGAGAGGGGTGGAGGTGTGTGTGTATGTATGTGTGAAAGAGATGCTGTTTTGCTTTGGGAGATCTTTGTGGATCTATACAGAGGAGCTTCGCCTAGAGTATTAAACTGCAGCATCCCATAATAAGGACAACAAATCAATTGCATTACATACAAGATCAGCATGATTGTAGACCGGGGGAACACTTAATAGCTATTCGCAATATCTATTCAGAGCATTTTATGCAACTAAATACGTGGAATATATGCTAACTACGTGAATCATTAACTCAATGTTGAAGATATGATATGTTTGATTCACCTACCATGTTGTCCAGGTCCAGTGTTGCCTGCTTTAGCTGTTTCTGAGATGCTCTGATCATGAAAATAGTCTCTGTGAAGGTTTGACACACACCCCTGCTCCCTTCATCCTTCCTCCTCTCCTCCCTCTCTCCCCCTGTCATGCTGATGCTGCAGTTCAAAGTAGATGTAATGCCATGCAGCTGGGCTAAGAGTTTGCCTGTAGAAGCTTCCAGCGAGGAAAATTGTTTTATGAAGGCCTCCCGTGCTTCTGAAAGAACAAAGAGCACAAAGCAAATAAAACCACATTAATTATTTTACTCTGAATATTCTTCCAGCTCGAACGCTATATTTTAATACATCTCTCTCACTTACTGTGTGGATTCAGATTCTCATCCTTCCTGCCTATCTGTTTGAAGAAGTGAAAAAAAACCCAAATCCGTGCGGAATTCTGTCCAGATGTTAGCACTTTTGTCAAAGTCTCACTTTGTATTCTGTGGTGTTTCTAGACTTACTGCATAGCCAGTGTGGAGAGTACAATTAGTACAATATGTCTGAATGTTTGTTTCTTCATTTTTTGACAAACTCTGCTTGTCTTTTTGTCTTTGTGTCTTATAAAATGAGAGATTACAAGTGTGTGTTTGTGTGTGTGTTTCCCAGTGTGTGCCCTCACAGTGAGCCTGTCGCTCCCACATACTCATTAAATTATTATTGGGCCACCCAGTGTCTTAAAGAGCATGGCTGGTATGTGTGTGTATGTGTGTATAAGTATGTGGGTGTTGGGAGGGGGATTGTTAGACAACTGTTATCGTGATTGCAACTATAATCATAATAAACCAGGGATTAGAGATGCACCGCCTGTCATATAAATAGGGATTAAGTTGGTCACACGGCGCCTTGTTCTATATTGTTATGATTTGTCTCCATTTGGCCTGTGCAGCTGAGCCTGTAAGCCCTTTCCCCTCCAAAGATAATGAGGATATATCAGCATTGTGTTAAAGTAATTGGGAGAGGTTTGTATTGTTGCCTGCTTCCTGATTTAATCGCTTTGTTGTGTTGTATCTGTGTGTCTGTGTCACATCGAGGAGACGCAGACAGAGCAACGGCCCATTTGCAGAATGCCGGGGGCGGTTTCATGTCAATTTTCTTAGCCATGCTTGCTGGTCTTGTATGTACTGATATGGCATGTTATCATCTCACAGCCAAAATGTGACACAATAGTTACAATGGCGCATAAGTGAGCTTTTCACATTTCACAAAGACAAGGCTGCCAAGTGTCTCTTACATGACCACATAGGAAACATTAAAAGGAGTGACAGGCCAAGTAGAATTATCTTGGCTTCTGGCTGCTGTTACCTTGGAAGGCCAGAAAATCCTCCAGAGCATTGGGTAGAGTATCCTCCCTCTGGTGCTCATGCTCATAAAGCCTGGCCATGTGATACTTCAGCAGGTGGTGCTGCTTCCCAAATCTACCTCGGCAATCAAAGTGAGCCAAGAGCTTCTCCAAATCCTGCAGGCGAGTCCTCAGCTTTTCTGCCTGTAATAGCAACAAGATTTATCACTGTCAATGAGAACACAGAAGACCAAAAAGACACAGGGCTGTGACAACATACACCACAACAAAATATCTATGCATCCAGATCTGTGTATTTATTCAGACACAGGGATTGAGATGGGACTCTGATTCTTGGTACACCCCAACATCAAAATGTAGTATTTCAACAAAAGCAATGAATAAATGAATAGCAACACCAGGATAAGGACAAAACACGGTTTTCATATCCGCATCCACTCACACTGCTCTCTGCATACTGTAGCATGTGGTTGAAGAAAGTGTTTCAGAAGATAACTAGATTAGACTTCTTGGAAAATGGAAGTCTAGGTTTGAAAATGGAATGAAGGTGCTGTGATGGGCACCAATTTTCTGACCTATAAAAAGGAGCCTACAACCTTGCTGTGATCACACCTCTTTTTCAAACCACTTATAAGTGTTGCACGTGTGTGATCATCAGGCATATTCTCTAGTAGCAGAAACATTTGTGGTTGCTGATTGTATTTGCGTTTAGTTTTTAGTATTAAAGTATAGTATAGTAGTATAGTGTTATTAGCAGTCAAGGTGCTAATGAGCTCACATCTCCAATTCATTCATTTTTACAATAGGTATAACATGTGTTTTATTTTAAAAAAACACTGCACTCTGCTGTGATTGATTCTTGTCTTTGAATATGTACCCTATATCCTTCTCATTATTTTGCTTTTTTTCACTTTCTTTTTAATATCTGTCTTGATCATCGATCGCACATCTCTGTCTTTTTCAACCTTGCTCTCTTTGTGCTTGTTAGTCTTTTCCTTCCTGTATGTAAGCCAGACGAAAATGTGAGCAGAAAGATAGAGAGTGGGAGCAGAAGAAAAGGAGAGCTGGGGGAGACTGAGGATAGTGAGAGTAATTGCAGGTGTTCAGAGCAGACAAGGCTTGGGATGTTCACTGAATTGCTAACACTGTGGAAATCACAGCATGCATTCACACGGGTACAAGCTGGTCCGGAGAGAACTCACAGCCACTTTAGCTGGAACAAGAATATGTACAGAGAATAGACAGAACATGTCGGTGGTATTGGATTGGCCTCAGAAGGCAAATCCAGGGATGCAGCACCTTAGCATACAGGCGTGGGTTGCTATAAATCTAAAGGGACAGGAAGAAGCAGCACAGGAGATCATTAGGGTAAATGTCTCTTTCTGTTTCACTGCACATCTACTGTTTACTTGCAATCTATGAATACAAAGGAACCATATGGCTGCCATGGGGGTCTACATATACAAGATGTGCTGGGGGTATTGTGCTATTTCAAGAACAAACTGCACCTCGTAATAGTAAGAGCCAAGACACTAAGCATGTGCAAAACACTTATGTGAATTTGTGCAGTAATATGTGCAGCAAACACACATTAATAAATGTGAAAAGGACAATGAAGACAGACTCAGAGAATAAAGCATGGGATAAGTGCATTTATGCAATACTCAAGATTTAAAAATATTGACACCTAACTTGAAGTTAGTATTTAGTCGATCAGCAGAAAATAATTGACAATTTTGCTATTTGATTAATTGTTTAAGTAATTTTTTGAGAAAAAGTACCAAACAAACATTATTTATCCTGTTTCATATCACTTTAAGGTGAATAGCTTTGGGTTTTGAGCCTTCAGCTCTGCAAACGTGGGTTGGCCATAGGCTATGTGTTTATTAAATATAGAATTGACAGAGCAATCCATGATGAAAATGGTTGTTAGTTGCAGCCCTAAAACATACTACGAGCTTATAATACAATTCTTTCCTGAATTTGTTTTTATCACTATTAGTCAGTTTTTAAAGAGCTCATATTATACTCAATTTCAGGTTCATAATTGTATTTAGGGGGTGTACGAGAATGGGTTAACATGTTTTCATTTTCAAAAAACAACATATTTTTTGTGATACTGCACATTGCTGCAGCACCTATTTTCGCTCTGTGTGTTTGAAGCTCCGTTTTAGCTACGGAGCGAAGCATCGCACTATTTTATCTTTGTTGGGAATTGCAAATGGCAGTCCCTAGTCATGGTGTGTGCTGCAATTCAGTTTCTCCACCAGTGTTTCTGAGGGCGTGCCACACTTGTTTTCAGGCAGTTTAGGAGCAGTGTTTTCTGTGGGAGTAACTGCCTTTGGGGGTGGACTCACTTTGCTAATACATGCACAAAAAAGATGTATAACACAATATAGGAAAGTGAACCTCGTTAAGTAACTCACCCCTGCTGTCTCTGAGATGCATATCTGCTGGATGTTTCAATAGGCAATAGTTTGCTAACACGTTAATCAACCTAAATGGTGATGATATTTCTTTGCCCCCCAAATCAGTAACTGCAGGTTTAAAGCTATTATGCGTAGAATTTGAAACATTCCAGATTGTGGTGCCCCCAAATGGTGATTCTCACACAAACATGCATAGATAATCACAAAAAACAATAAACTCACCTGTTTCTTTACAAGGCCATAACAAATTGGGCATTCCTCACAGTGGTGTGTGGCTCTGTTGTGGAAATAGTTCAACTCGCATTTGTCACACTTATAACCCACAAAGCCCTGGCGACAGTGGCAGGTACCGTTACTGTGACATTGCATGGAAATTGAACCCATTGGGTCACAGTTACAGGCTGGGAGAGGACAGTCGACAGCAGAATGGGACCACAAGGAGACGAGAGAGAAGTAGATGTAAACATTTTAAAAGTTAGAATTGCCTTCATGTGTGATCTGTATTAGAAGATGTGCAAAGGGATTAGAGGATGGTACAGTGCAGTTGTGATGCCTGAGGTATAGTCCTGTACCTCTGCAACCTCGTGATGAGAATCCAAAGAAGCCCACACGGCAAGAATCACACAGTCTCCCCTCCACTCCTGCTCGACACACACACTGCCCTGTGATTGGATGACATGCGATGGACGACGAGCCAATTGGATTACACTGGCACCTGAGGAAGGCAAGGCATCTTAATAATAGATTCAGTTTGTAAGCTTAATTATTTTATCTGTTCAACCAATCCACCTAGCATTTCACAGGTGATCTCTGTACCTCTCACATCCTACACCTGGTTGGAGGTTGAAGAAGCCAACCTCACAGTAACTGCAATCTCGTCCGGTCACATGACTGAGGCACTGACAGTCTCCTGTCTGAGGGTGGCATTCGTTTACATGCCCAGCAGATCCAGCAGGATTGCAGTTGCACACTAGAGGAAACAAATAAAACAATTTCATTATTAAAACAGTGATTATATTACACCATTAACAGCTCAAAATGTGGCAATGCATCACCTTAGCATAGAGGACTTTTTATTGATTTGATCCCAGAGTGCTTGAGGGAAAAGTGGAAGGAAATGACAGACTGTACCAGGGAGACTCATGGATCTCTTTCTGACATTGTTTTGTACAGAAGTTCGACCCGGGGCTTCCAGGTAGAACTGAAGTATTATAAAAGAATCAGAGGATGAACACATCACAGCTATTACTCTTTGGCTCTCTGTCTCCCTTTGTAGCTTTATTTCACCGTTTGATTCACTCAGGCCTTTTTTAAATTCTCCCAACCTAAAGACTCTCGTTTTCTTTTGCCTTTTATGACTCAAGGGTGCTACACCTGTTGAATTTGAACTCCTGAGTTAATTAATCAAGTCCATTTGAATGCACTACTGTATTTTCTATGTTCAGTTAAAAACTGAACCCGAGGCCATGTAGTGCTTAATGGAATTTGTTCAGAATACTGTTCAGACTTGACTCTTCTTGTCTTGTTTTAAACAACTGAACCATCTGAATTTAACAGTCATTCTGAAGGCATGTCAAGAATGTCTTGAGTGAGAAGTCAAGGATTTTTAAAGATCCCCTTCAAATATGTTTTAAGATAAATGAAAATACTGTGTGTCTGAAATGTTTTTTCCACAATTCTTCAGCTACCATGTTATACGTTCTTAAAATTACTTCTACTTCTTCTCTCTCATTGTAAAATCTATTAATATGCAAATATTGCTCATTTCAAAAGTTTAACAGCCGGACACAAATTTCTCCTATTCACTGAAAAGTCCATTCTCAGCAGAAATGCACTCAGGGCTTCAAGTTTCCATATCTGTGTAAGTTGCACACTGAACCATGATTGGCTTCCAAACTAGCTGATGTAACAGAGTTATGCTTTATGTACAGGTCTTAAACTTAGATTTAAAGGGCACCTATTATGCTTTTCCACATTTTCTGGCATATCTATAATGTTACAATGTCAAATGTTAAACATGGGCAAAGCTTCAAATAATGAGAAGTATTTTAAACAAATCCTTGTGAGCCAAAATCCTCAGATTTACCCTGCTTCTGAATGTTTTCAACATTTTTTAAAATAATGGCACGGAATGACATCATACCCAGTCAGATTTCCATATATGGTTATTTATAGGCAGAAAATGTCAGCCACGCCCACAAAGGAACAATCAGCCCAATCCAAGTCCCTCCCCTTTTGATGGACCACCATGGGACGTTACTTTGGAATATTTGCACAGTATTCAAATAACAGACAACACATTTTTTAATCCCATTTCAATTGAGCCCTGAATTACACATATGATGATGGTTAATAAAAGTCAAGAGGGTGGGGGGGTATTAGAGATAAAGGAGTATCTACAGCTTGTTATAGGACTGGAAATCCAGCATAATAGGTCCCCTTAGAAACCTCCCTCCTACAGCAGATGAATGCGAAAGCAGCCTAGTGTCAAATCAAAAGAAAAAACATAATAATAAACTATTTTTCCATCGCAGTCCCTTCTCAGTAACTCACGCTTGCACTTTTGGCCAACTGTCTGGTTCAGGGCATCACCATAGAAACCCCACTGACAATGTTGGCAGCGGTCGCCCTCTGTATGTCCCAGGCATTTCAGACATCGTCCAGTGATGTGGTCACATATTCCTACTGCATTGAAGTCCACGTTGCCATTGCAGTCGCATCTCACACATGGTCGAGCTGCCCCAGATTGTCCCAGGGGGTCACCATAGTAACCATCTTCACACATCTGACAGCGCAGCCCTACACAGGGGAAAGGGGGAAGAAGTGGGCAGGAGTTAGATGGATGACTGAGCTAGAACACAGTTGGAGGTCAACCTCCTGTCACCTCAGAGTCCATTATAATTAAATTTAAAACTCATATCAGATGTGTCTGAATGACAGGTGGCAATGTAGACTGACACTCCCTGCAAATGAGCTGCTTCAAAGCGCATTTCAGTATCAAGCTGTCATTTTGTTATTGACGTGAAGCCCATTATTTACAGTGTGGGGCCATAAAAATGATCTTACGTTGTTGGTGGTCCATCTCACCTGTCTGTCCGGTAGGGCAGTTGGTACAGACCACCTGTCCTGTCTCTGCAATTTGGGCACAGCTGGTACGGTCCGGGCAAGGGCAAGGCTGACAATCACCAGGCGTGCCAATCAAAGCATTGCCATAGTAACCATCCAGGCAGTGCTCACAGGTCATCCCGGTGGTGAAGTCTGAGCACTCACACACACCTGAAACAGAGAGAGGAGTGTAGCAATTATGGACTCGTTCTACACACAAGCACACCTGCTTGTGTTCGTCATTGTTTTTCTCACTTTGGGTTTGACACGGAAACCACAGAGGGTGATGTTTCCTCCATCGCCAGCAGAGTGCGCTGTGTCTCTGACCATAACTGCTGCCACTCCATAACCCAATCCGGTAAGAAAACATTCCCCACAGCCCACCATGGAGAGCAGAAGACAACTAAATTCACCCCGACTGTAATTGCTTTGGGAAATATAAGAGCCAAATGCAGTCCGAAAGACCTTCAAGAAGTAAAGCAATTCCCCCACCAAGTGGGAGAGATTACCAATTCTATGATGTCCTAAAAACAAACTGTTGTTTCGAAAGCCTTAAAAAAAAACAATTTACAGTTTTAAACCACTTTAAAAGATTTGTTCATGTGTGTGTGTTGACATACACATACACACCAAATCTCTGATGAATTCTCCTCAGTTTATTGAGCAGGTTTTCAGTCGGTATTATGCCACATTTCAAATCCAGTAAGCTACAGGAAGTGCTACATGATAATCAGAAACAAATATCCACAGTAGTGATGAAACTGACAATGTCTGAGCAGACTATATGACTGTAAAATAGCAATACGATTGAAAGTATAACAACTACGTCTCTTGCTGCAGTTCAGTGACCTGCAGTGGCACTAACGTCACAGAGTCAGATGACAGGACCCACATACACCCTCAAAACATTCTCTGTGCTTGCCAGAACAGCAACTTCTGAAATGAAACAGTGAAAATTTGACATAATACACTGTGGCATTCTAATTTAATAACTGAGTGACTAAAGCTTACAGAGGACCATAAAGTTCTAAGTGTTAATGTTCTTGGAAAACCGTAAAGAAAAAAGCAACTGCTGAGATGATCATAATCAGCAGACGTTCATAAAATTTTAATCAACATTTATGCATCTTAAAACAAAATCTTAGCTGCTTTTCTGCTGCTGTGTGTAACTGCAAGAAGATATTAAGCATTCCTGCTGCAATGCATGATGTTTGGCTTTTAGTATTCACAGAGCGTCTGGATATCACAGAACTTACAACAATTTTAATCATTTCTTAAATTTCAAAGTTTCTCAAACGACTTCAGCATGGGTTGATAACAATAATTGCACTGATTTTCTAGAGAACACCAATAAGATCTCGATGCATAGCAAATAATTTGAGGGCATGATTTTACAGAGTCCTCATTAAAATTTCCCATCACTCCCTCATAGCCTATGGTGTGATTCACTGAGAAGCTCTTTGCTGTGCATTTTTAAATCAGCTCACACCACTGAATACTGGAGTAAAGAAATTCTTGCCTCTAGTTATGGTGTCACTGGAACCAGTGTCTCCCATCACTAAATAAAGCCCTGTTAACTTCAGACCTGTAAGTCAAGTACATATATGGGATAGGAAAATGGCTGCAAAGCCAAATTGATCACATAGCCATTAGGGGGAACAATTATTCCATTGCCTGATGAAGTGCAGACTTCTGGGTAAAAATCATTAGTTCTTCGGCGAGCTGAAGTGAATAATACATGACTTCCAAGCATGTAATGCCAGTCATTTAAACAAAGTATTTAGTAATAATGATTGTTCCTAGCATAAAGAAGTGAATATTTCTAGGATTTCACAAGGCATTACAATGACACTGATGGTGTGCAGTGTCAGTCCCCAATGAGCCATAGTAAATTTAATGGCAGCAGGAATGTGCTGACTTTACTGAGTGTGAAGATGACTGAGCGTGATATGAGGCAGTAGAGCCACTGAGGGCCTCCTCGATATTATTATCATTCCACTGGCTCCTCGGAAAAGCTAACGGCATGCATCACAAACTGCGGCTGAATGGCAGGATGGCTAGTCACATGATGTTCCTCATCGTCATGCTAATCATCATTACTTTATAACGTCCCAGCAGAATAAATTTATCAATGAATCAATGACCGTTCATTCAGCCCTAATGAATTGGGATTTCTGTGAAGCTCCCTGTTGAGCTGCACACTTTGAATCCTTTGACGAATCCACACAATCCTGCTATTCTGCTCTTGCCCTCTCATACTCCTCCCCTTTCAGCTATGGAGCGCAGCCCTTCAGCACTCCGCCTGAACTCTGCTTGTCTGTTCTGTGATGGCAAAGCAATATTTTTGTATGGGAAACAAGCAGTCTGGAGGGTGTTTTTTTTTTCAAGAGGTATCCTCCATCATATACACATCACACTCCAAAGAGCTCCTTTCTACCAGAGCTCATTCTACCTGCACCTCATCTTTCCACTCTACTCCTCATTGTACTCTCTACAGAAATACACACACACCCAGGACTAATGCACTTCATTAAGGAAGCCACTTGTGGAGGATAGGAATATATTGGAATACATCACTGTATGATAGCTGCAGGGGCACAGACAGGTACTACAGAACAAATGAAAGACTGGTAGCTTTGCCATCTACCTTTTTCCACATTGCTCTCACTCATTGTGTTTATACTTGTGCGTCATTCAGTGTTCCTCTCAAACAAAGTGCAATGAGTAGCTCTTGTAAAGATAGTGGTTATCGTTGTTTGTGTTAGCTTGTAATAACTTTAGCACCAGATAGAGATAGAAAAGTGTAAAAGAAAATCTAAGGAGAAATGGCTTAAAATGGCTTTATTTTTGTTTAGGAGAAGATCAGAGCATGCCTCTCTTCTGTTATTACATCTTGTGGCCAAAATCTAATTTATTTACTGACCAAATTGAGTTTCTAAAAATCATTGCATTCATTCCACAGCATCTTGGGAGGTCTCTCTGAAGGAGAAGGGCAATGTGTGGGGTCTTTGATGATGTGTGAGCCCAAAAATACAAGTTAAACAAGCACATGACTACGCAACATGTGGCTGAGCAAGTTATGTGACTGTTTATTCTTCTTTTTTGCTTTGATCTACACCGACAAGTCCCTTTTAATGTAATTGCAAAAACGTTGCAACAAAATAATTCTATAATAAACTAAAAAATGGATTTGCATTTTCTTTTCTGCTTTACATAAGCACATATTACAACATGGTTGTGATGTCAAAAACGGGTGCTTTTCAAGACTGTCTACTTAGTCCAATGGAACATTAAAAAGCTTCAGGCCAAGGAAATCTATTTACTAATGCATGTGAACACCCTGTTTTAATGAAGGGAAGGAAACAAACCAGAAAGAGAGAGACAGAGAGAGAAAATTTTGTCTGCAGCTCTCAGACCTTGAGGGTAAACGTTGGGGTAAATCTGCTGCGGGACTGTTTGATGGCGATGTTGCTCTCTAATTTAACACAGATATGCTGTCATTGCCTGCTGCTGCAGATGTGGCTTGTCAGTGGGGTCTGAATGAGTGGACTGCTGCAGAGGATAATGTTAATGTGCACAAAACGGATGACTGGGGAAATATGTTTTGTCACACTGTGACTGTTGAACATAAATGCATCAATTCCTGTTTTGTGTATAGAGTTTGTAAGCCAAATTGTTGTGGCTAAGGCCTTGGGGTATCAGTCATGGAGACACTTAAAAACAGTGGTTGTAGCTCATGTTTTCTTTCCATAGCTCTGGGTCACCTAGCTGTTGTAGTGGTGGTTGATGAATGATTTACTGTGTATTTGACTTAAATGTCAATCCATTTATGAAGTTGATGCAATAAGCTGCTAAATCCTTAGCCTGGATTGATTGTGTTTGAATATCTTGAAATGTATTCAGTTGATTTAACCACAAGGGTGAGACTTTCTCTGGGGACAAGAACTGCAACATAATGGATTAGGTGAGAACAAAAATACTCTTTTTAGCCAAGCTAGCGGATGGTAATGCCGGCCTGTCGGTCAGTCCTTTTACCACTTTGGTCTGGACTCAAGTATGTGAACAACTATTTAGATTGAACAACTATTTGAACAACTATTTAGATTGAACAACTATTTAGATTGCATGTTTTATTTCTACAGATATTCACTGTCAACAGATAATCCTGACATTTCGTCTAGTGCCACCAGTAGGTCAAAGTTATCACCTATCCTATTGAATGAATTGGCTCTAAATTTGGTGTAGCCATTCATGGAACCCACACAATGAATTCTACTGACTTATATGTTCCCCTGACTTTTTATCTAGCGCCATCATCAGGCCAAAACTTTAATTTGTCCAATGGTATGGTTATTGACAAAATAGCTGCAAATGACTAACACAATAAACCAAGATGGTGTACATTGTAACTACAGTATAAGATAATTAACGAAGCATATCCTCACAGAGCTAATAGCATGGCTGCAGAGTCTTGTTTAATGTGTCTCTTGCATGTCCCCCGACTTTGAGAAAGTCCAATACTAAATTGTGGGAGTGTCCCTTTTAATTGTATCATATCTCCCCAGTTCCTTCTATTAACATTTTATATATCCAGTCACAACAAAGTGGAAGAGCTCTATTTTTTGTAGCTCTCTCTGCAAGATACAGTGTGTTGTTTACTTCTTATCTAGGGGAAACTTACTCATTTTCATTCATTTTGGTGATTCACTGGGTTGGTTGTGTAAAGTTTTCCTTGTCTAAACTAATTTTATCAAGGGAAAGGTTGAAACCTTTTCAAACCAGCGATCTCTTGACAGTGTGACTGGAAACCAAAGGCAGGCAGACAGAGTGTGCACATTGTTTATCTTTCTGTTTATTTTTCTGTAAAATAAATGCACTGGTTGTGAGGAGATAAGTAAAGCGTGCTGAATAGGATCAGCGGGAGAAATTACATGGTAAGATTCATTCTAACTGACTACATCTGTTTTTTGCTCTTTCTCACTTCCTTTTCCCCTCACTGTCGCTCCTCATATCCCATCACGCTGATACAGACCGGCATCTCAAGGCTTAGCCTGCAACAAATACAGCCCACCAGAGAGATTAGGGGACTGAATAAGCCAGCACTAGAGCCAGCTTCACTCTCTATCAGTTTGTCTGCCTCAACTTTCTCCCATAGATTTTTCTAAATAATGACCTTAGAGAGCTGAAGATGGCATTTGAGCAGGCATTTGGAAAATGCACGCCCTGGCTTCCTCCGTCTCATTCTAAAGCGGCCCTTTGTTGGTAAACACTGACTCACAGTATCCTCCATTTTAACTTAGCATTCAAATGAGTATTGCAGTGAGCAGCATGTCTGGTAATTTCTTCATCTGTATCTTAATTCATGTAATGAGACAGGTACTCTGGGTGATGGCCTTTATTAGCCTGACTTCAATGTATTTTGCTGCAGGAGCCCCTGGTGGTCCGTTCACCTTCACAGACTAAAACCAAAAAAAGCTTCTGTTTCCCGACCTCCTCCACCAATGCAGTGGGCGTGACATTTAGCTATGCAAAACCACTGCGCATTATTCAAAAAATTTGGCCCCACTCAAATGTCAAAGTGAGAAACAAGCATATGCTGTTATGAAACCGAACAAGGAACAGAAGGACCTTATTTATTCTGGGGTTTGTAGAGCAGATACACAGGCCGTGTCCAGGTACTTGTGGTCAGCAGAATGCAGCTAACTATAGCTGGCCTTCTTAATAGCCACAAATCAAAGCAAGAATAAGTGGTGCGTACACGTGAGAAAAGTCTATGCACTGGGCAAATGATCTTACAGCAGTCTGTCTGTGGATATGTATCTGCAGACGCAAATAAAGATTACTTTGATCCAAGATTTTAAATCTTTAATGCTTTTGAAAACATCATAAGAATTATAAGAAGACAAATGGTTTTTGTGCATCATATTTATTGAAAACAATGGGAAGTGTGGTTAACAGGCTTTTAACCTAATTAACATGTGATTTCTCATTAATAATGTGTCATTGATATGGACAAAAGGAAATTCATCAAATTATTACCTGGCTGTGGTTCAGTAGAACAGAAACTTTTTGGCTTTCAGTAAGAATGTGAAATTGCAGTTTTGTCCCAAATTAGCCTAGTATTGTGTTTTGTATGCTAATTATAATGCATTGTGTAGCAATATGACTGAGAACAATGGGGAAAGGCATTGAGATAGATGAGACTAAGGATCCAAATGATGAGACCCCTCTCCACAATAGGTTTTGTATCTACAGTACATGATTAGGCCAAATTTAGATTCTCTTATTTTGAAGTCTAAGATTTGATAAGTGCACTAAGTACAGCTGAGGCTGATGGGAATGTCGTTAATGTTGCAGGTATTTGGTCATAACAAAAAAAATTCTGAACTGTTGGTGTGTGCTGGATCACCAAGTTGACACAATCCATCCTGGGGGCGACATGAATGTCTGTACAAAATTTCATTGCAATCCATCCAGTGGCTGTTGAAGTATTTCTGTCTTGATCAAAGTGGTCGACACTGTGTGATTAAAAGGAATGGTAAAAATCAAAGTGACAGAGGTGGAGATATCCTGACTTTTAGCTCCAAAAGGACTTACCATAATACAATTAGCCTATTTTCATGAGACCTTCCCAGCCTGGGAGATACCCATATCTTTTAAACCTCATGCTACCAGTTTGACAGATTTTCTGTTAAACATGTGTAGACCCCTCTCACTTGAGAGAAGGTATGCCAGACATTGCACATCTGTTTTCACAGGTTTAGTAGTAGTCCATAACTACCTATTTTTTCAGTTTGTGACTTTGCCACTTTAAATACATTCATAGTCACATATGATTCATTTTTGTTCAAACCCATCTTCAGATGACATTGCTCTCTGGAGATGTAAGTGTGGTTCACCATGGAGGATGAACACAGGTCTATTAGAGAGCACAGCTAACAGAGGAGCTCTAATACAGCACCTTACTGCTCAATACCCAGAGACAGTGTCGAGACCACTGTTGTTGACGTATTTCATTTGTTTAGGTGATTAATGAGCACTCTCCTACAGCGTGGACTGCAGAGAAAATTGAGTGTCTCCATGTTATCTGTACATTACAATCATATCTCTACTTCCACAACACTCTCCCTCAAGCTTGAAAATTATATTATAAATTTTAGCCTCTCACTAATTTTATGGATGGTGTGTATGCAATTAACACAGTGTATATAATGCAGAAAGCATGATACACATAAATGAAACTATGTCTAAAACTGTAGAAACACATGAACTACACACACGGTTTTATCTAAAGGATATATGCTTGACTTGACATCAGCCATGCAGCGCCAGCGGGCGGCAGAAATCACAATTTGCTCGTCCCGCCACAAATATTACCATTTCCAATCTGTTGTGTTGCGCTACAGCAAATAGAAGCGACAACTTAGAGAGTGTTAATAAATCATGATTATGATGCACCATTGGCTGCGACTTCCCTCAGCAGCCAGTGAATAAACTCCATCCCAATTCTGTCTGTGGGCACACCCTGCATGATGATACAAGTCGTTAGGTAATTATACAGCAATTAAGATTCTGATAGGAGAAACAGCAGGTTGGTCCGCCCTTGTGGTGACAAATGATGAACAGGGTGTCTCTAATCGACTTACTTTGATAGTTCCCCTTGACCTGAACTTATAGATTTATGGAAAGAGCTTCTGCTGTTTGTTTGCTCCCTTTTTTGATTAAAGACAAGCCAGCAGGCCTTCAGAAGATGACATGCCATCATATCTATTTGAAAAGGAAGGCTAATATTAACTAGCTTCCTTTCCTGATAGTCAGCTAATGCTATTCAACCCAGGACATTCATGGCAAAGGACACAACATGCGGGGGATTTTTGATCCATGACTCAGAGGACACATCGCGTTCCATATTTAACTCTCATTCATCATTTGCATGGCACTTGTTCCTTGTAGATGTCTTTAAAACATCCTGAGAAGCATGTGTCTGTATAAAAATATCCTCACAGTGTGTGGGGACCTGTCAGGGGTGAACTCTGTTAAGATGCTAAATACCGCTAAGCTCAACCTGCAGAGTGTAAACCAAAATTCTTTGATGTTAAACAGTTAAACAGGTTCATTAATAAATAATGGGGGCTTCCTTCCAACAAATCAACACAAGCACATTGGTTTTCAGACCGCCCTGAAAACTCTTTCCAATGTTCTGACTCTTTAAATCTTTTTAAAGAACAGGGGAAAAATAAACTGACTTTTCATTTTTTTTTATCTCACCACTTCTCCTCTCACATCTGCTCTCTGATTTAGGTCGAAGATGTGAAGCTGTTGTGCACTAAATTCTGTTCTACATAAAAGCACTTACAAATTACACTTCGCATGAAAGAACTGAATGTTGCATGCTATATTACAGTTTTTCTCCATTGGTTTGGCTCATTTCTTGAAACAGAAATTACATTCTCAATCCTCTAAGATCATTTGGCAAAACAGTCTTACAGNNCAGCACAACACTATTGCTCACTTGCAAAAGCTCATCTCTTTCCCAAAACTGTTCACTCATGCTTCAAAACTAAATTCCTTTCCCATACAAAGAGTCAGTGCCAAGAAAATGATAAAGATCCTTCTCAATTGCTTTGGCTCATTTCTTGAAACAGACCGGAC
>JAPMOB010217473.1:0-11885 GCA_029875015.1 Lepomis gibbosus | reverse complement strand
ATTAATTTCAAAATTAATCTAGATTAATCTAGATTAAAAAAATTAATCTATGCCCACCCCTAATATATATACATATATATATTAAGAAATTATAGGTATAAAAACAGGCAAAAGGTAGTTGCAACTTTGTGTAGCCAGAGAAAAACAACTGTGTGCGCCGGACTCGCACCTGCCGCCGCACACTTTGCTGTGCTCGTTGATCAAATGCAGTTATCACCTCAAATTTTTTGCTAAATCTCAATGAATGCTGCTCTTACTAACTGAAATAAAATATCATCAGCTTTAAACGTTCATGAAATATATATTTCGAATCATTTACCCCACAAAGAATATTAGCTTTTAAAAGCATTATTTGAAAGAGCATACAAGGAATACAAAATTCAGCATATCACCTGTTAAACTAGACTGCCCCCCCGCCGACACAGTTACGCTGTCATTCCATGGGAACACTGCACACCTTTGAAAGAGCCATCAGAAAACGTGAATTCCCCTAAATGTCCTCTGGCTGGAGATACTGGGAAAATGAAAAAGTGTCTGTAGGTTGATGGATGCGTATGAAACACCAAAACACAAACACCGCAGCACATACTGTAATGCGAGACACAGTCCCTGCAGAATGCAGAATTTGTTAGAGAGGGGGAAAAAATTTGTCCCAAGGTTCGTTCAAACACTCAACCCTCAGGGTGCAAGCCCTGCCCTTTACTGACTGAGCTAGCCAAACACTATGTCAATATATGTGAATATTATGTCTCATATTCTCCCCTGCAGTACTTTAATACTACTTTTTCTTCTTCTAACACACGTATTCAACATATTGATGTGGAGTGTCTACACAGCCTGAATTCTACCAGAAGTAGAACAAGAGGAATGTAGTGACGAAATATGCTCTGTAGCGCTGTTTGTCTGTTTTCAGCTACTGTAGAAACATGACGTTGTCTATGGAAGGGGCTACCTACGGTTATTTAGATATAAATGACTCACTTAAAGTAATAAACATAACAGTTTGTTATATAAGGTCTTCATACACCATTGAAAACATAGTTATAGATCTTATATTGCATTTCTGTCAATAAATGCTCAGAAATATTACACACTGGACCTTGAACTTAATCCCACCCCCTCCCTTTATTCTGACCAAATGAAATGATTGACAGATACTGGATTTCTTTCACTTTTGTGTCAGAGCATTTACTTTATTGATTGCTGTCGGGATATAAAGAGAGTTTTAACAAATACAACAAAAAAATGCTTCTGAAATTTCCTACTTAAATACTGATATTGATCAGCGTCAACAATCCAGTATTATTCTGCTAGTATAAACACCGTCTGGCTTTTACTGCTCCCTAAAACTTTACCTCTCTATACAGACAGGTACTGTTATTATCTTTGAATTCTAGTAGTTATCAACCTTCAAAACTTTTTTATACAGATGTCATTGTTATTTATTTAACAACATTCTGTTATTTAAGTGATGGATACTCAGTGGATTATAATAGGCTTGAATTTCAGAATGTCAATTTTGAGCGCTGCATATTTTCATCCGAGGATTGTTGAGACCCAACATGTCGATCATGTTTGGATTGCAGAAAATTCAATATTTCTCCAGGAAATGATCATGATCCAGACACATTCACAACCTGACATAAGATGACAAACACAACTACGTTACTGAAAATCCTTGATGTATTTCTCTGTGGATTACATTGGTTCTTTTGGATTTGGAAGAACATAAAATGAATGCACGATTAAATGAAATCAGAATCAAATGCTCAGACTGTTTTATTGAGATGACAAAGCAACATGTGATATTGAATGGGCAGTGTTGCTTTTGTCTTGCCTCTGCACAGAATTTGTTTCTCATTTGTAGGCATCCACACAATTATTTTGGGTAGTGCCAATTGAATATCTGATTGGGGTTATGAATTCAGGGGATTAATTTCACTGCAACAATGCATCAATTGTTTCCAGTAAGAGACGCAGAGGCGGTGTTGTTGTTCAGTAAACTGATCATACACCGAGTGTACTAATGCTTCTGTGGTGGAATCCATTGATCTGCTGTCCCCCTGCATAGTACTTTCCTAATGATATCTGAGATGCCACTGTTACAGAAACGGAGAGCAGCATTTCCCCAGCTCTCTAGAGCAATTTATTGTGGGAAGGTAATAATAAGTCTCTATTTGAAAAAATGGACTGGATGAGCCCC
Source organism: Lepomis gibbosus (assembly GCA_029875015.1). Taxonomy (NCBI): domain Eukaryota; kingdom Metazoa; phylum Chordata; class Actinopteri; order Centrarchiformes; family Centrarchidae; genus Lepomis; species Lepomis gibbosus. Next base: position 9,682 of record JAPMOB010217473.1, on the reverse strand, counting down.
TGTCTCATTGTGGGCTCTGAGCCTGAAACCACAGCGGCTCATGGTGGCACTGGGAGTCATTTTCAATTTTTCTTCAGAGGGAGACATCATTGAAGAAAGCAGCTAAAAAGAGACAATGCATTGTATTTGTTAAAAATTGCAATGGATTTTTTTCAGCTTTATTTTACTATTATTTAAATTTTATTATTAGGTTCTGTACAAAAGTGGGAAGGGTAAATGCTCTGTATTTGCATAGCGCCTTTGTAGTATTTTGACCACTCAAACCGCTTTTATGCTACATCTGCATTCACTATTCACACACACATTCATGAGCCTAAATTCAAACAGAAACTAACATTCATACACCAGAGGCAATTCGGGGTGCAGCCTGGAGGGCCGGGGATTGAACTGCCAACCCTCCGGTTAACGGGCAACCCGCTCTACCTCCTGAGCCACAGTCACCCGCAAAAAGCAAGTCATTTTTTAATGGTCAATTGATCCTTCGCTAAGGCACGCCCCGAATACACAGCTGGCCAATCAAAGCGCAGTATAGGAATCGCTCTAACTGAGGTCCGACACTTTCATGGCTGCGCTCCATTGACTCTAATGTAAAAATAATCGTTTTCTAGCTTTTTTTGACTGTATTTTTCTAAGATCTGGTCAAAAGCTGTTCCTGGGGCACTTGTAATAGTTCCAGTTGCTACCCAGAGAGGCTGAAAGGAGAAGTACGATTTATTTTCTTTCCAAAACCTAAAATAAATCCAGAAAAATGTCGGTTGTGGATTGTCCCTAATGTAATGTTAGTTAGCTAACATTTCCTTAACGTAAAAAAGCCCTAGTGTTCTGCTTTTTAATGATAATAATGAATAGAGGCCTACCAGCATTACAGGAACAGTGTTGTTCCTTAATTAGGGCTTGACGATATGGCCAAAAATGTTATCACGATAAAAAGTTTCCTATCATTCTATATCGATAATCATCATGATCAATATCAAATTGTTATTTCTTTTGGGTTTAAAGGCTGATTTTTGCTCCTGAGTGATGGTGTATGGTTAATTGAGGTTTAAACTCTTTTTTTATGGTCAACACTTGATGCCAAACAGTGGATCACTTCACAAATCTGAGGTTGAACATTCAAAAAAGTTATGATAAAATCTTTGTCAACAAATATGCATGAGTAAAATTAAGTAAAAGATTTTTTTCAGTCCTTTTTACTGAACAAAAGAAACGTCTTACTAAAAAAATCTACTAAACAGGGATGCCGCGGTTTACTTGTAACGTTACTGTGTGATCGGTAGGTTTTAGCTTCTATCTTACATTTTTTTCACGTCCGTTTGAGTCAGTTTGACAGCCTGAACACAACCTTCACATGTATAATGCAACTGCAAAACTGTCTGGTTCTTTCTGAGATCGCTTTTTTCCAGCACAGCGAAGGGTCAATTGTGATCAGTTATGTCATATAATGCAAATACGAATAAGATCCTGAGTTGCATGGTTGCTTTTGTCGGGATACATTCCTTCCAGACAGCTGTTTCAAAAAGCACAATTTCATACCGTTTCATATCACGATTATAGAGACCAAAATTATCACAGTTATCAGTATTATCAGAGTATTTTTAAAATGTACTGAAAAATATCAAAATGTACTTATACTATACTATACTATACTATGTACCATACACACACACTGCAACTATTTCAACAAGTTTTATATCAAAAACCATTTTGTTTGCATAAACATAAAATAATAACAGCCAAAACCTTATATAAACATATTAAAACCATCTAAGTGTGCATTATCATTAAACATTTTATATTATTTTATATTACACAGGTAATGTAATGACCCCAAGGACAATTACATGCTTACAAATGAGTGTTTAAAAGACAGTGATAGTAACTGCAATGAACCAACAACTGAAATAAATACAGAGGAGTTTAATTTGACAGTTGCCGATTTTAAATGAACAAAACATGTTTGAGTAACTATACTGTGTAACGTGCCATCATGTTCAGTGGGCAAACAGAGTCGTTGCATAGCCTACAGCAGCAGAACAAAGTGTAGAGTTTTTACAAGAGCAGCTAACACTTACAGCCTCAGTTTACAAGCTCAGACAAATCAAGGCTAAAATTTAACTCGGCCTGCATTCGCTACAAGACACTTTTTTTCCATCAAGTTCCCCTCAGCACTCTTCTAAAAACCATAATACGAGCAGACTTCACAGTTCTTTGTTTGACCCTCGCTGTCCACTGTCCCTTAGGTTTCCCTTATTTTAAATAGCAATGACTTTTCAATTATTTATATTCAGTATTGATACAGCTTTTAAAAAAGAAAATCTTATCTGTTTGAGGAAGCAGCCAAGTCAGATGACAAATTTCACAGTGCAAACTGAATTTGAAATATGTTTATATAAATGATAGACTGTCTTGTTGAACTAATACAACCCAGGATATTTCATGTAGTTGAAAATATAATTAGCAACCCAAACCACCATCAGCAAATGTATTTCTAGAGCCTGTTTTATCTGCCTGAGGTGAAGTGTGTCAGTGGTGCAGGATCAGCCACTGTATGGTAAACAAAACACTGAAACTAACCACAGACAAGTTTCTAGCCATTGATCTTCAGTCATTAGCTATGAGCTCATGGCGCCACTTAATGACCAGCAGGACTCTCAGGATAATATGGTTATTGATTCTCATACCCCCCCTTTTTTGTCAAACACTCTTAATAGAGGGTGTCAAAAAACATGATGACCAAACCAGAAAAAATGGTTTAAGCAAACTGAGACCTTTGCTTGCAGTGAGCCTGAAGGTCAACCTAGTTTATGTTTCAGTTTGAATGGCAGACAGATAAACACATTTACAGGAAGCACGCAAACTTTTTCGCCCAAAGAGTACACATGTTCCCAAAGCACTCAAATAAATTTAGGAGGACTGTGAAAAACATTTTATTAAACAATTTATTAACAAAGTATACATATCTATACTGTCTGTGCGCGCTCCTTCACCTCGTGTGCAATTATGATGTGAAAAACAGTGAAGGACTATGGAAGGGAAGACCCTGGCATCTGGACACTAGGCATCGGTTTGCTGTGTCTCCCACCACAGTCTCAAAAGCCTGGAGGAGATATTAAGAGATGGGCCAATACACTAGAAGAGCTAGACAGGGCTGTAGAGGGACATCAACCCAGCAGCAGGACAGGTATCTGCTGCTTTTGCGTGGAGGAACAGGAGGAGCACTTCCAGAGCCCAACAAAATGACCTCCAGCAGGGTGCTGGTGTGCATGTTTCTGACCAAACTGTCAGAAACAGACTCCATGAGGATGGCATGAGGGCCCGACATCCTCTCCACCATTAGCGCCCTGTTCTCTTCACAGATTACACTGAAAACACGTGACAGACGTAAAAGAGTCTGGAGACGCAATGGTGAATCCAATTGAGAACCTTTAGGACAGTATCCGTGCATCGACACCGGCAAGTAGTGATCCGCTCACTGATCCGGGTCTTGGAGGAGAAACCCCAGGACAATCTGCTGTAATATTAATTCCAGTTGGACAATAAAAGTAATTTTTGCGGAGATGTTTTCATTCATTAAATGCAAGAAAAAAATCTTTAATTGTCTTTAATTTATTGAAACTGACTCGTCAATAATCATAACAATTCATACCTAACAATGACGCCAACACAAGTGAATTGACTTTATGAAAAGTTAAACGTGTTTCAACAAAGAGCACCCCGATATACCTAAATAGTCAGCTAGCCAAACCTTGCTTATCTTATCACCGTTGTCTTCTTCCTTACAGCTTCAGCTGCTGACGACACATCTCTGTAGCTGTTCTTCAAGTGGCACACAGAGAGACCAGCCCACCGGGTGCTCCCTGCGGCCAGTCAAAGTATATTTTGAACAATTAGCTGTTAGGTGGTGGGTAGTGGAAGATTACGGTAAATAACTTTATGGTTTGCAAAAATGTTAACCTATATTAAATGATAGTTTGCACAGATATTTTGTCTTATTCTTTTCACAAAAAAGTAATTCAGTTATTGTTAGTTTGGTCAAATTTTAAAAGACAATCTGTAACATTAAGGTTCAATGTCTTTTTTGTCAAAAATGTGTTATTCATCTGAAACTGTTCTTTGAAAAGTAACCTTGTTTATTTTAATTACTGCATTAATGACTCTAAAATTGAAAAAATAAGTTCTCTCTTAATTTACCTTGTAATGTGGTTCTATAAGTTCCCAACTGCAAAGTAACATGTACAAAGGAGAACCAATCAAGTTTAACCTCTTTAACAAGTCAGCTGCTCTGTGACTGAGGTAAAAGGAACTGAAAAGATCATGAAATATTACTCAAGCTTAAGTTTTGAAACCTAAAAATAGATGTTTTTATTGAAAATATTATGAATGGCTGAATGACTAAATTAAGGAACCATATTCTACAGTGTTGATTTCTACCATTAGCTACCGTGCTAGACAGCTAACTTGTTAATGTTAATTACACAGCTTGTGTTACTGTTTATTAGCTAGACAAAATGTTATTTTTAGGGATGTCCCAAGCAGATCATTAAGATTGGTATTGGGGCTGATCCAAACATATTTAAAGTTATCAGTATCTGCTAAAACAAAGCTAACCGAAATCCAGTATTTTCTTTACTGAACTCATCTGTGTTTTGTCCACCACAGTCGCTCTAAAGGTGAGCATTTGGCCCCATATGCAAAAGAAAATTAGAGTGAGAAAAATGATTTCTCGTACCGGTGACTAAGTCTGTTCTGGGATGGCAAAATACATTAATTCCCTAAGCTCAGACAGAAACAAATCCGTTAACTGTTATCTCTAGCAGCTTCTAATTTTTAGCTGGTGCTGACGGTCATTATCACTTGTTAAAATGACAAATTTCGAAAGCAGCTGCAAAGCAGCTATCGCTAATTTAAATTCAGGTAGCTAGCTAGCTCACTGCTGAACATTCTGGTTACCTCATGCTAACTCTAACATGCCCTGTAAACTTGTGTCAGTGACAAGGGGGCCGATTTATTCAATTCAATTATGCGCATACTACATGATGCGTCAGTGTACTGGTAGACCCAAACATTTCGCTAGGAGAGCTAACATAGTATTTTGTTTTCCAAGGATATGAAGTAATGCTTAAGCCAAGCGTGTTGCCTTACATCAAAATATTGTTCCCAGCCTCTTCCTTATAGTAAAGAATACAGCTTAATATTTTTATACTGGTATTAGATCAGTACTTGGCATTGACTAATACCCAAAGCCCAAGTACAGGTATTAGTGTCAGGACTGAAAAAGTCAATTTGGTGCACCCCTAAAGTAGATAGACAGAAGAATAGACAGAAAGATAGATTCCAATAACCCATACTGTTTACCAGTAGCAATATGATAATCTAAGTGGAATTTTACTTTTAAGAACTGAAGAACTGCCAATCTAAATTCATGCAATAAACATTAGGAAAAACCATCTCTAAGCATCAGCATTTCCAATAAAATTTTCTTTCGGCGAAAAGATAATTGGATGATTTCCTGACTTCCTGAGATCTATTATAGAAAAAACACTCACTTTCGTTACGCCATACTTTGACATCATTTCAAGTTCTTATTTTACAAAAAAAAAAAAAGAGAAACTGGAATGGAGCACAGTTCAACCCCTGGGCTAATCGTGGGGCCTTTTATCTGTAGCAGAAAGAGTGTCTTTTGTCAGAAACAGCACCCTGAGTCTGGAGTGCGGAGGAGGAGGGAGAGTTCTGGGCATTGTCTCTCTGGAGGACACTAATGGGTTTTGGTGTCGTGTGTTTTTCACTCAACACTTGACACATGGAGCAGTTCTCCTTCAATCACTCCACTTTAATGTCCATTACGATGAGGTATGCCAAAGTAACGGGCTGACTTTTGGTCACTTAGATTGTCCAAAATGAGTCTATTTTAAAGATGCCCCTCCTTTTAAAATAACATCCTTTCTTTGCATCTTTGCACACTAAGTTGTATTGGTAACACACAGCCGCAATGTATCTAGTGTGTATGTGACACTATTTTGTAGTTTAAAGTGTGTCTATGGCTGCCTGTCTGAACACTTTTGTGTCTGGCCGTGCACGTAAGTAACAAGAAACTATTGCTTGTAATTCTCTTTTCAAGGCACTAGACTGTCTAATGAACCGCTGAATGCCAATGAGGGTGGGGGAGGAGGCTTCACAGTATTTGGGGCAATAAAAGATGTATTCTATCTGAAGAAGAAAATACATTCTCCTGAAATACAACTTCTCCTTGTCCTCACCTGGCACAATTTAAATGATTGCTCCATCCAAGTAAAGTAGGACACTCCATACCTCCTAATCCATTAGGCAATTAATTTGGGAACTTAAAACATTGCTGCAGATTTCTGCCGAGCAGTTGTCGTAGTTCTACTAGACAGAGAGCACTCGGGGGCAGTCCCTGAAACTTGAGTAGATGATTAAGTGCATTTCTGCTCCTGAGAAGAGATTATGTCTTGTGCTAGAGTCAGAGGATGGAGCATGGCTGTGGAACTTGGCAATGGTCGAGGTACATTGAGATAATGATGTACCTGTCCTCAACAATAACGCTAATCATATCTCACCTCTAGGGTATCGCTTTAAGGTCAGAACAAATTCCGTACCATACATTAAGTCCTTGTATTGTTTTAATGAAGGTGCATGGATTCCTGCCGCAACGGATTGCACTTACACCTCAAATACCCCGTGTGTATAAATACCTCCAAATCCTAATTCCTTTCTCACTTAACAAAAAAAAAATACGCTGGAATACAGTACACCTCGCAACACCAAACATTATGAGTAAGGAGATTCTGACATACAAGACCGCAGGCCCATTTTTAATGAAGGTGAAACCTGGCCCGAGTTTACAATGAACCACAGTCTAGTTCCCTAGAATTATAGCCATGCACCACCTTTCCACTCTGCACACCAGTAAGGGCAGCCGCAGCTCTCCAAATGTATGGGGCCACTGAAACAGGCATCTGTGTTGACGCCAGGGCCTGATGGGAGTTTTTCATAGAGGGAGCCATAGAGATATATTTATGTTTCTCCCCCCATTACCAGAGCTTTAAATAATAAAGTAAAATAAATAGCATCCATTAAACTGATCACATTGTGCTAACTCAAATTGTGTTTATTATGCTAATGGTACATGAAATTAAGAAAAAGACCTTGATGCCAGTGGATTTAATTTATGGGCTTTGGGAAAGGCACTGAGACATAATTCATTTCTGAGTAAGTAAGTCTCATTTGCAGTTCCATGGGTCCTCATGCTGCTGATTGCCTGAGTTATTCTTGCAGATGTGCTGCTCACAGCATGTCCCTCCATTAGAAATGAACACCTCATTATATAAACTACCTAATTAAACATAATACAGCTCCGCACTGACTCATTAATGCGTAGCCCTCTTTTCTCTGAAGGAAAGAATGTGAGGGGGGTGAAAAGGGAGAGAGAGACAGAGATAAAGCAAATGAGAGACAGAGAAAGAAGAAAAGGCGCTGTGAACAGTACAGGCGAGTCCACTGTAGTCCCATCGTACAAAGTAGGATCTACACCGTTTCACAAATTTAAGTCATTGTTACAAACATAATACAAAAGTGATGGAAACATTGGTTATAGCTGTGAAAAAAACTGCTGAATAGTGTTTTTACTGTCTCCTAACAGCTAATTATATTCAGTGAAATACAGAAGGAGCAAGATTAAACATTTCAAAGAAATTGTCACCTGTGTCACCAAAGGCTAACAACACAGACAACACAAACTCCTGTCGCGGTTGCTAGAACAGTGAAAAAAGCCACAAAACATCTATACTAATTAAAAAAGACACTAGGAAATACAATCTCTTTGACTGCAAAGTAATCAATTGTTGGTATGCAGAAGGCGCTCCATTCATTGCATGGCATGTGGTGTAAATAAAGAATGTTCAAGTGTCAATGTGTATCTTCCAAGTAAGGACATTTTCGATGAGAGTGATGACACTGGTCAGTAGTCATTTCTAGTGAGGCCATTTTAGGATTAAATTTGACTCTATAGGACTAGACTGGATACTTTGGAATATAATGCTGACGGTATGGATCAGGGCTAGGAGCTAGGGATGAATTAAACTTTTTTTTCCCTTGCCGTGGAGACTGATTATATCCTCATGATAACTGAACAGTTTCACTTCACTTTAACCAAATATTTACTTGCTAAATAACACACTAGAATGTAGTTGTAAGCAGAAGAACATTTTAGGTGTTTATCAATGTATTTTTCAACAATTATAACATACTGGCCTTGGCCCTCTAGTGGTGAGGTTTCAGATTGCAAACACCACGTTCTCAAGCGTGTACTCCTGCACATGCTTAAACTCATGAGCAAGCCAAAACAGAGACTCACACACTGGAGACAGTGTCACATAAAATGCTGGAAACGCAGCCCAAGTTACAGTGACTGAGTTTAGCAAAGAAGCTGTGTACCTGAGTATCAGTGAAACTGTAAATCTAAATTGAACGTTACGAACAGGGCTCTCAATTCTCACGCACCGTGAGACACGCATTTCACACGCTCACACGCCATATAAATTTCTCTGTAGCCTACTAAATGCCAGAGCTGTTACGCTGATCAGAAATTAAAGTGTGTTGTTTCCGGGTGAATTCCGTGGTCCCGCTGCAAGCACGTTTGTTTCCAGGCAACATTGATGCACGTGCACACACGGAATGGACGTTGGAAGTATAAGACCTGATGGCTGTAAAAAATATTCTGCAAGTAGGCCTACTGCACTGAAAAAGTTAAGTAAAAGCATGTAAGTAAGTAGGCTACCTAAGGAGTATAAGCTGGAAAATGTTGAAGAAGCCAATTGTCACGGCGACGGCGACAACATGGTAGCTAACAACATGCAATCCCCTAACACCATAAAACCAGCTAACAGGAAAACGCAGACTCAACGTAAGGATACAAAACAACAAAAAGGTTTATGTGCTGAAGCCCATCAGACCAAACAGGTCCAGATGGTGTTGAGTAAGAACAAAGTGAGCATTAGTAAAGATGGAGAAACACTGAGAAAGTCACATTAGCTTACCAGCTAACGCCGAGCAGTTGCTAATGTTATCCGTTATATAACGTTAGCTTTCCATATTACTTCACCAACTAACGCTACCCATGTTACGATCCTGTATACCACTGTTTATTTAGTCTGCAAGAAAGGATGTAACGGCAAAACGGTCTTGTGTGGCAAAATCTCGTTATAATATTCAGTCCAGCTCACTACCTGTTTCGTTATCATCCAATACATTAAGCTGTGATGACATTGCTGAGCCTCCGGTGAAAGATACATATAGTAAAGCAAGGCTCGAGATTAACGGCGTCCTATCGTCCTGGGGACTATAGAAAATGTGTTTTGGACGAACAGAAATATTCTCCAGGACACTTAGAGGACGAAAGCCATTTTTGTATGTGTGTTAATTTATTACTATCCTATTAGGCTACTTAGAAAATGCCAAAATTAACCGACCAAGCGCTGACTACAACAGAGCGTGTCTTTTCATGCTGTTACTATAGTTACTATCACTGGCCAGCTACTCACCCGGAGACTTGATCCGCAGTACCAGGTGCATCTTTCAAATGGCTTAATGACATTGCAAATATGTTGCGCTGGTTAAACAACGGTAACGTTAAACAGATTGAGCACCAAGACGGCCCTACATC